>MU223464.1:4886-29337 GCA_018584345.1 Thuja plicata
GTGTTCCAACAGGTTTGGAATCTTCCATACCAAATTTCTTAAGTATCTCCTTGATATATTTTGATTGAGTAATGTAGATACCATCCTTCATTTGATGTACTTGTAATCCAACAAAGAATTTTATCTCGCCAAACATAGACATCTCAAATTCTTTACTTATAGCTACAGAGAATGCTTTGCATAGGTCATCATAACCAGTGAATAATATGTCATCAACAAATATATCTGCTAACAATATTTTGTTATGTGGTCCTTCTTTGATGCACAGGCTATTGTTATCATTGGTTCTCTAAAAACTAATACTTACTAGATAGCTATTCAGTCTTTCATACCAAGTTCTAGGCGCTTGCTTCAGTCCATACAATGCTTTGTGCAACTTGCAAACCATATTCCTTTTGCTAGGATCAACAAATCCTTCAGGTTGTTCAATGTAGACTTCTTCTAGGATTCCATTTAGAAATGTAGATTTCACATCCATTTGATATACTTTGTATCCTTTATGTACAACATATGCCAGAAGAGTTCTAACTCCTTAAAGTCTTGCAATAGGAGCAAAATTTTCTCCATAGTCAATACCCTCTTCTTGAGCATATCCTTTACAAACTAGTCTGGCCTTGTTTCTAGAAACTTTACCATTTTCATTCATCTCATTTCTAAAAACCCACTTGGTTCCAATCAAATTCTTATCCTTTGGCCTAGGCACAAGAGTCCAAGTCTTTTTCTTCTCAATCTACTCAATTTCTTCATTCATTGCTTGTATCCAACTTTCATTATTCAATGCATCTTTAACAGTTCTAGGTTCAAATTCACTTAGTAAGCATGTACCTTTGAGTTTCTTCCTTGTCATTACACCTTCTGTCTGATCTCCAATTATCTGCTCAGGTGCATGATGCATTTTGACATATATTGAAAGTACTGGATCTTTTATTCTAGATTCTGGACTTGATCCACTAGGTCTGTCATTCTCAAACATTCTTTCATGTTCCTTTGTATGATGCTCGGGTTCCACTGTTTGTGACTCGGATCCCTCTGTTTGTGACTCGGGTTCCTCCGTCTATGACTCGGTTCCATCTTCTTGTGACTCAGTTCCCTCTGTCTGTGACTTAGTCTCTTCTACCAGCAGCTCAGGTTGCATAGTTTGTGCTAGTATATTTAGTGGTCGACAGTTCTGTTGTCCCATCACCATTGCTCGAGTCATAGGTATAGTATCAGGTTCATAATACACAAAGTTCTTGTAGTCTTTGGGATCTTTACTGTTATTTTCTTCACATTTTTCTACAAACTCATCAATCTTGACACGTACACTTTCTATGACTTTATGAGTAGTAAGATTCAGACATTTGTATGCTTTTCTTTTACATGAGTAACCTAGGAATATTCCTTCATCACTTTTTGCATCTAGCTTTCCATTTCTTGCTTCCTTCAAGATGTGGCATCTACTTCCAAATACTTTCAAATAATGAACATTAGGTTTATAGCCATACCATAATTCAAAAGGTGTCATGTTACTACCTTTCTTCAGTTGAACTCGATTCAAGGTGAGCATTGTAGTGCTGATGGCCTCCTTTCAGTATTTTGCAGCAATATTCTTTTCAATCAATAGAGTTCTGGCACAATCCATGATGGATCTGTTTCTTCTCTCTACTATTCCATTTTGATGTGGTGTACCAGGGGCAGATACATGTCTTTTGATTTCTCTCTCATTACAGAATTCATTGAACTCATTAGAAATGAATTCTCCTCCTCTGTCAGATCTTAGGCATTTTAGTTTCTTCCATGTTTCATTTTCTACTCTTGCAAGATACCACTTAAATTTTTGAAAAGCTTATGATTTTTCTCTGAGAAACATGACAGTCATCATTCTAGAATGATCATCAACAAATAGAATAAAATACTTCTCTCCAGTATAGCTTGTTGTTCCAATTGGTCCACATAGATCAGTATGTACCAATTCCAAGACTTCATCAGTATTGTAATTCTTGTTTTTGACACTAGTCGTGCTCATCTTTCTAATTTGACATTGTTTGCATATTGCTAGCTCGGGTTTCTTTAAAATAGGAATACCTCTGACTCTCTTGTTCTTGCATATATTTACCAGATTATCAAAGTTTACATGACACAACCTTTTATGCCATAACCACATTTCTTCTACTTGTGCAATAAAGCATGAACCTTCAGTGAGATCAAGATAGAATAGATTACCTTTTGTTTGTCTGTCTGTTTCGACTAGGTTCCCTTTACCATCCAGGAGCCTGGCCTTACCATTCATGAATTCTACCTTGAAGCCAATGTTTTTCAGTTGTGCTACACTGAATAGATTTCTCCTCAATCCTTCAACCCAATAAGCATTATCACATTTGATTCCTTCTGTCAGAATAATGCAACCTTTTCCTCTTACAGGGCAAGGTTCATCATTCCCAAAACTGACACTCCCACCATCATAGTGTTCAAGATGTTCAAACTTTGTCTTATCACTAATCATGTGATGAGAACAACCACTATCAATTATCCATGTGTCATTTTTATTGATGTGTGAGAAAAGTGTTGTCTTTTCATCTGACTCATCTGACTCATCCTTAACAGCAATATAAACCATTTCTTCTTCTACATCACTGTCAGAATCTTTAGCAATATAACAAGACTTCTTACCTTTATCCTTGTAGCTTTTGTAGTTCTTGAAATCTTTCCTGCCTTTGAATTTGTTGAACTTTTTCTCATCTTTGTCTTCTTTGTTCGGACACTTTGTAGCAATGTGACCAACCTCATTGCATGAGAAATAAATCAATGGTATCTTTCCTCTGTATTTTCCTTTTTTTATTCTTCTTGCAAGTAGTGCTTCAATGATGTCAAGATCTTCATCATCAGATTCATCATCATTATCAATTTCAATTTGCTTCCCTTTTGAGTATCTATCCTTCTTACCAAGGTTCAATTTTTCTTTGAATGCAGACTCAAGATTGCTAGAGCTAGGAGAGTAATTGTCAAAGTTGTCCAGCTCAAAAGTTGTAAGCCTTCCCACTAATGTATCCAAAGTTATATCTTTACTGCACCTCATCGCTTGAATAGCTGAAACTCTAATAGCATAGATAGGAAGTAAAGCTCTTAGTACCTTGCTGACCACTGTTGTATACTCAATTATTCCACCTGCAGCTCTGATGGCACTCACAATCTTCTTGATTTTGTCACTGTATCCAGTAATTTCTTCTCCTTCTTTCATTTTCATCTGGTCAAATTGTCCTCTTAGAATTTTTGCTTCGGCTCTCTTTACATTTGCATCTCCTCCATGAATGTCCTGTAATTTCTTCCACATATCATAGGTTGTAGGGAAGTCCTTGACTTCATCAAATTCCGAGTAGCTGAGTGAAGAAGCTATGTCAATCATCATTATCTTGTGATGCTTATGTTCCATCATTTGTTCCACATTCATAGTCCCTGTTGGTTCCACATATTTGCTCTCCAAAAATTGCAGACCAGCATCTCTGATAGTAGATAGATGTAGCTTCATCAGCTCCTACCATGCTAGGAAATTGTCTTTGTTTAGCTTAGGGATCTCCCTTCTATAAGACATCTCTGATCCTTAGCTTAGGCCTTGAAACCTTCTCTGAAAGCACTTGAAGCTATGATACCAATTGTTGGAAATGAGATAAGTAACTAAGAGGGGAGGGGTGAGTCAATTAATCCAAAATAAATCCTTTGTCCCTTAGATGTCTTAAATACTTTAACATTGTTACTCGGTAAATTAAGATATTCTTCTGTAACTCGGGTGTCAAAGCAATCTTTATAATCCAATGCAATTATACTTTAGAGATTAAGTGCAGAAACATAAAGCATAAAACAAATAACATATACACAGGTGACACCAAGATTTAACATGGAAACCCAATATGAGAAAAACCACCAATGTAACTAGTTATTGTTTTTCACTCTTCTGAAGGGAGGCATGTTAGGAACCAACCCTGTTAAAGGTTACAATAGCACACTGTTAGGTATGACCTTGTTAGAGGATTTAATCACCCTGTGAGGAGTGGTCTTGTTAGAGGTCTTCAACACTTCAATATAGAAATGCTACCTTGTGAGAGGATTTACAAAAAGACTGTTAAGTCTACTCTGTTAAGAGATTTTAGATCACTGCTACAATTGTTAGAAAGTAACAATGAATTGACCTGTATGTGTAAGAAATTGTCTTTGCTAATTCAGATCTCTGTTCTTATTATAACTGGATCCTTGCTAATCAGATGTTCTATTGCAGCTCCGAGTGATCTATACTCAATCAAAATCCTGTCTGATTTCGCCTTCACTCTTCATATCATAGAATTCCACACTTCTGCTTTCTCTTCTTCTTTCCTCTCATTTTCTCTCTCATTCAATCCAAACTTGACCTTTCATTTATATGGTAAGCCCTGTCAAGTCGGCTTGAATATACTTCTAACAATAAATCACAATTCAGTCGGCCTCATATAACCAATTAATTATAGAATATAAATCACTGTTAGTCGGCTTCCACTGAATGCCCGACCAATACTGAAATGTCTGAGTGACTCAGTCAACACTGAACTTCCTTCAATGCCCGACTGAACTCGGTCAACACTAAATAACTCATTCTATTCACCAAATGTGCTCGGTTTGAATGTAGACATTTGTGTAACATCACTACATAAGTGTAAATACATATGTAACATCAATGACAATACACAATTGAATAATTGTCTTCAACAGTTGCATTTATCATAAGGTCATGAGAATCAGATGAAGCCAGTCTCAACATTATTGATCCTTGCTGAAGTGCTAAATTATACAACTATAAGGAGATAAGCATTGCATAATGTTCATGAATCTTTTATGTAGTTTTCATTAGAGAAATAAATCATGCATTAGTATTTCTCATCTAAAAGGTTTGGATTCTATGAACTATTACTAATCTCTCTAAAATGTTTATAGGATGGATTGAGACGCATAAGAATGATGAGAGATTGTATCTAGAGGAAGAAAGAACTTGATGCATCCTATGAGGAAGTCTCGGGCTGACAAATGGAGATTCGGGCCATTGTCTTAAGACTAAGTTGAGATCACTTCAAAAGAATGTTTCAGCTTGGGATCTGTCATGATTTCTTGGGGTAGCAGGAAACGGTCCTCTACTGCAAATGTTCTTACTCTACCGAAGTCAAGGCAGTAATATGCAGCTGATGATGCACAGGTATTTACTCTAGAGATGTGCATGACACAACTTGACTGTGAGTGAGCCTCTCTATTTTACAAAGAGAAATTAAGGAGCAGCTAGAGGATCTGCAAGGATCTTGATCTTATTAATTCAGAGGGAGTGAACCATGTCTCTCTAATGATCAATCGATTAGAGGATCGTGATTCATGTGATAGAGTTCCATGTATTTCAGCAGGAAAGCCATAATGGTAGATATCACTTGTGGATACCATGTGATGTGATATTTATTCTTGTATCATCCATGGAAGTAGCCATGATGATTTCCACTCATGGGTGTAACCATGATGATTCCACAGCCTTGGCTGAGAGGGAGTCTCAACTTTCTTAATTGTATCTTCCACCCTTTGCGGGCAATGCAAGGTGGTGTTGTATTCTTCTTTGAGAGAATATTTGAGGCTTTAGACCTCCTCCACCCTCTGTGGGTAATGCAATGCGGTGTTATATTCCTCCTTGAAAGAAGACTTGAGACTTTAGACCTTTTCCACCCTCTGCGGGTATGCATGATGGATATCATGGAAGGAGTCCATGATAGTACTCTTTGGATCCATCCTCTGCGAGTAGAAATGATGGAAATCATGGAAGGGGTCTATGATGCTCTTGAGAATCCTCCCTAGCTAAGAGGGGGTGTTAAAGTTATAGGTAGATCAGATTCTAGCACAATGAATTTAATAGGTGATTAAATTAATTAATTAATTAATTTTAATGGGAAAATTAAAATTAAATTATTTAATTGCTAGATTGGACTCTAGCATATTTAATTTTTGGGAATTAAAATTAAATAGGTCATATTATTTTTATAGCTATATAGCTTAATTAATGTTAATTCGAGATTAAAATTAATTTTATAATTAAATGTAATTGCTCTTATAATTACAAAGGGTTGGACCCAAATTTGAATTACATTGTAATTATGTTTTGGTGCCAAAGTTGGTCAACCTATGTAATCTAAATTGAAAGTCCTCCATATAAAAGAGAGGCATTGTATTACCAAAAGATACAACAACACATAGTGACTTAGTCTGATTTCGATCTGTGCACCAACGATTTGGGATTAGAGCACTTGGACATAGAATATATGCATCAATATACAAGTGATTCAGTACTTGAGATCTGCACTACAATCCCTGCAATCTGGTCTACAGTACTTGCGATCTGCAATACAATACCTGTGATCTAGACTACAGTCTTTGCGATCTAGACTACAAATACTTGTGAACTGTTCTAGCATGATAGTGAGCTCAAGAGGCAAACACTCACTGTATAAGGATTTCAGTTACAGACAAAGGAATCAGATTTATTGCATTCAAGTTCATATATACTTATGATCATATCTTACCTGGGCTCATAAATACAATACAATTTGATTGTTAAAGTCTGAGATCTGATTCTACATCTAATCTAACCCTTGCATTGGCGATCTACTACATACACTGACGATATTGATATTGTTTGATTTGCTTCATTGATCAGGGATCTTCAACAAATCACAGATTCTAGAAGTCTGTACTTGTAATTTGAAAGCTAATAATAGATGATCTAATTGTTGTTGGGTTTTTCCTCCAAGTGGGAGGTTGTCCCAGGGTAATTATTTGTGTCATTGTGTTCATCTATCTGTTTATTTGTTTAAGTTATTATTGTTCTGATATGATCACTAAATTTAACAATAGCTTGCTATCATAGGACTGAGTTGGTGGCATATAACTTCATTAAAGAATCTATTCAGATTGTCATTGTGGTCAATTTCTTCAAAGAGGAAGAAATGACATTCAGAGGGAGTCTCTGCTAAGAGGGAGTCTCAGCATCAACGATTCTTGCTAAGAGGGAGTTCTCAGCATTGGTGATTTTTGCTACTTCTTAAAATGCATTTTTCTCTGAGACGAAGAAATTTGAGGTGAAAACCCTTGTAATGCATTTTTCTCTGAGACGGAGAAATTTGAGGTGAAAGCCCTTGTAATGCATTTTTCTCTGAGACGGAGAAATTTGAGGTGAAAGCCCCTGTTGCTCTTTCCACTCATGGGAGTAGTCATAGTGGATGTCATGTTGAGAGACTCCATGACAACATCACGTTGAGTGACTCCGTGATGTGAACTTATATTCATTCCACTCATGGGAGTAGCCATAGTGGACGTCATGTTGAGAAACTCCATGATGACATCACATTGAGTGACTCCATGATGCTATCACGTTGAGAGACTCTGTGATAAAAAAATTTGTTTCCTCACAAATGGGTGTAGCCATTGTGAGCATCATGTTGAGAGATTTCATAACATGAAATCTTGAAAAGAAAAATCCCTAGCTAAGAGGGAGTGTTGATCATATAGCGTCTGGAGTTTTTTTCCCTACTAAATTTGGAAAATTGAAGAGACTCGCGGTTGGAGAATTGAAGAGTGTTCAGTTTATAATTGAACAATTCAAGAAATTCGAAGAGTCCATGTGTAGATGAACGGTCTTTTGGACTATGAAGAGTCATCTTCTTGAATTCAGCAGTTACTTCTTGTGCCACGACAATCTGAAGTTATATATATGTCTTTTACATTGGTACATATACAGTCACGCATTGTATTGTTGCTTTTTGTGTGTAGTAGATGTATTGTTGGTTTCGTTTGGAGCATAAAACATTAACAAGAGGTAGCTGCCAATTGTCTGTTGCATAAGCAAGGTATCGTACTTGTCATGGGGAGACTCAATCATGTTAAAATCTCCAAGTGTGGCTGCATTAAATCAATTATTCAACACCAAAGGGAAGATCTTTCAACCAAGTTGTTGGAGGCATAACATTAATTTCTCCAAAGGAATGATTGCAAAAGTGAATAAATACCCAAGCTCTATTAGTGGGGTCACATTCATGAACAACCAAAAGTTGATGCCATGTAGGTGAGAGAAAGGTGGCGACTCCACCTCAGCCATATAAAATTTTGCAGCTAATCTTGCAAAATGAATATTAGATCTAGCTGGAAAAAGAAGAAAAACATCTTTGCAAGAATACAAAAAGAAACAAAGCTGAGAATAAATAAAATTCCATTGATCATATTGTTTAAAATGTTCAAATTACAACATATATATAATCACAAGTACAAAAATTATGCAAGAAATGCATGAAATTTTTGAAGATTAACAACTAATAGTGCAAAATAAGAACTTATGTACAATCTAAAATTATGGTGAAGATCTAACAAAGAAAACTATCGATCTTCCCTGAATTATGGTGAAGATCTTTAGTTAGAGATATCACACAACAGATAAAGATCCATCATAGATTTTTTTGATCTTTGTCCTTTTGGTTTTTTTTTGGACCTCCCATGTTTCACACTGATTTACTTTCAATTCTAGCTTAGGATAACTCCCAAAATTGTTTTTACAATTTCTTGCAATATGCCAAAAGTTGTTGCACTTATGATAGATGATATTGAAATCATAGGTGCAAAAACATTTTTACTAACAAAGCTATTTCTTCTTGTCAAACCCTTTCTACAAATTATGGCCTTGTGACCAAATTGATTGCAATTGAATAGTAACTACAAAAAGAATAATTAAACTTGATAATGTATGTTTTTCCTCTTGAAGGTCGTCTTCGCGGTCTCTTAGTTTGCCTATGCACTAAGTGAAACCATCTTCTATCTTCTTGCTCTATTTGGTGGTTATAATTAGTTCAGATTTTGAACTTCCAAACTCATTCTCTATTGGGTTCTCACTTACGTATTACACAAACTACTCGACCATATAATATCCTTTTGTATATATGTCAGTCCAGTGCCAATTTTGATATGTAGTGATCTTTGGCTTTCAATGATGTGATCTAAGATCTTAATGCTTTCTCCAAACTTCAATTTTAGTTGATTATTTGCTTTCTCTAGATCCTTTCTTAATGTCACAATTTCTGCTTCAAGTCTTTCGTAGTCCTTATCTCTTGTTAGCAACCTTTCTATCAAAACTTATACTATCCTTTTCCCTTCTCCCACTTGGATCTTCAAGTCAATGACCATCTTCTAATCCTTCTCAAGATTCAAAGATGTCTTTGGCTATCACCTCTTTTGCAATCCTTTTCTTTAGTCTTTTGATCTATTTGTTAGCGCAATACAATTCTTCCACAAGATCTACCTCTACATCTTCATTTCCAATCTTCATTCCTCCTAAATTACCTACTCTAGTCTACATAGCCACGAATAGAGCCTTTTTAACCTCATTCCTAGAAGTGCCTTAATCATCATCATCGAATGAATAACTTTCCTCATCGCAAAGAAATTTTTCTTATTCTTCTAAAAATTCTTTCTTTTTTGTAAAGTCTTCTGCCCATTCTTTTGGTCATCATTGTTAAAATATTTGTATGGGCACTTAGCCATGAAATATCTTTTCACCATAATTAAAACATTTGAAAGGAAACTTACCTTTATACATTTATCATCATCTCCAAATTTCTGACAAAGTTTGATACCTCTAGATCTAACTCGTCATTTGAATCCAATTCTTCTTGCCTCTTGGACACTTTGAATGTTGCCTCTTTCCTTGAGAATTTGTTAGTATCAATCATCATCTCATAAGCAATCAAAAAACCATGCAACTCATCCATTGTTAGTGTATTCAAATATTTAGCTTATTAAAGTACATAAATCTTAGCATCAGATCTTGGGGGAAGAGATCTTTGTATCTTTTAGTTCTTCGCCAGATCCTCTAATAGAGTTGACAACTTCATCAACCTGGAATAAGAATGTAGCAATGTTCTATTCTTCCTTCATTTTCAGACTCACAATGTTCAACATCCTTGAGGTCTTTTGAGAGGTCAATCACAACACAGACTTGATTATTAGGACAAGCCAAAAAAAATTGGGCTCAACAGAAATAATAGTACCTATTGAAGCTACTATCTGGGACAGAAAGTGCCAGAAAGGTGTAATTAAGCTAGGGAACCCAGCCCAAACTGAGACCCAAAGAGACTTTTCATCCATGACAAAAAAATCACGAGTCCATTAAGGTTTGAAAACAAGCAAGGAAGAACGGACAGGCCAAGGACCCCAGGTGAGAACAACTTGGGCATGACTGGTTTCAGCTAAGTAGAAAAGAAGAAAAACCTTTAAAAAGGTATTGCACAATGACCAACCAAATCCCATGTGGGGTTTAAGATTTGGACACCAAACACAGTACACTTTCAGGGGGACCCTACCCATAAAGTAATCCACAAGAGTAAATTTTTCAGGCCATTTGCAAGCATCTTGAAATTTTAGAAGAGGAAGAACAGTATATGGAGGTGAGTCAGAAGACATACCTTGTGAAACACCTTCAGGATAAATTTTTAGAGTCGTTTAGGCAAGAAAGCCATGGGATATCACCATCAAGATTTCAACTCCATCAGCAGGAGTTGTGGAGGAATGAAAAGTTGAGGCCATTTAAAAGGAAAAAGAAGATAGGCGTTCAGCCATAACCAGATCAAAAGATCTGCAATACATGTAAAGAAAGAATGAAATGTTCCTACAAGGAAGTGTTATATGACATACACAAGAAAGCTAAGAAGCCGAAAAACCCTAGCAGAGCTAAGTTCCTCTCCCATTGGCTGATTGGGTTAGATTTTTTTTTGGTTGTGAAGAGGAGAGATCCAACATTTTTTCACAAGAAAAGTACATATCTAACTTCTAATTTACATTCTTTGCGAAGAAAGGATCATATAGGAATTATTTGAAGTAAATTGATATCATATTGCTCCATATTTTGATGTTTGCATGTCTAAGACCTGTATAAAATGGAATTATAATGGAATAGTAACTGTGATGTAACATAATTGAAATAAAGCTTTTTACATAAAGTTCATGATATCCTCTAGCATGCCAACTCCGACTACTACATACAAACTACAGTATGCTTATTAGAAGGCGTTACATGTTACTATACATTTTATATTAAAAAAGGATGCCGTCCATGAATGTACTTCGTGCAATGTATGCTAAAATGTTCCATTTGCTAGTAGTTCATTAAAATGGTAATAAGCAACTGTTTACTCCTCTTAAAAGACGAGTGAAAATGACAGGTAAAAAACCAGCTAGAAACAAGGGCGACTTTGCCTATATAAAATCAAACCATAAAAAACTGTAACATAGACAGTTAAAAATATTATAGACAAAGATCTAGGCTTTATCCATTCACCAGCTCAAGATCCTTGGTGCTGGGTTATAATACTAAAATCTAAAGCAACTTGTAGCTTAACGGACTGGATTTGTCCAAGAGATGGAAATTACTGTAATATAAATATATTGTGTCCATGCTTGTAGCATCTATTCTATTGGTTGTTTAGTATTCCAAAAAAATTGACTTTCTAAACAGTTCAAAGGATGGGAATAGGTATGAGTAGCCCTTATAAATGAAGAAACAAGAAGATCATCATTGTCATACATGAACTGCATTTCTATAGACCCATATTGATATGGCTGATCAAATATTTATTAACGGCCAAACCAAGTCAAACGGTGTATAAATGGAAACTAGTGAAAGGCCAATATACCTAACAAATTGAAGTGATTTTAAATTTTAAATGTTCACTGATAAAACAAGCATTGACCACAGAAATTAAGAGAACATAAGGAAAACTAATGGAATGTGTTCATGCTTTCTTCTTTTACTATGTCATAGAAATCATACAGCCTATATCGTTGAAACATGCCTTTTAGCATGCATGTTAACTGATTTAAAATATGAAATCCCTAATAACAGTATAACATAAAACACAATAAGGAGCTTGCACCAATCTTGTTTTCCTAGGAGTCTCTTGATTTCCAGGCATGCTGTAGTATTGGTAGCTTCTGTTCTAATACCAAGCTTACTTTCATACTCCAGTCTTGGCGCTGCATATACATATACATATCTTGTCTTGATCAAATCACTATTTTGGACAACAATATATGACCCATGAGCAGGACCTGAAGAAGAGCTATCATTTACTTTTCTTAGGCTCTGCCCACTCTTATCAGTGTAGAAGACTTTCTCACCCTTGGCAATTTCACAGAGCAACACATACTGCAACTTTTTCCCAAAACATGAATCTTTCCATCCCTCCTGTGCTTTGGAAAAGCTCAGAGCAACATTGATATCTGTAGAAAGATAGGTCCCTTCACCAAATATGGCTCCATTTCGCTGCAATGTTGTATTGCTCAGGTTCAGCAACCCTACAAGAATCATTGTCAGAAAACTATTTTGTCTTCAATACAAGGAAAATAATCAATGGATCCACCATCTGAGAAAAATAATGTGCAGTTTTAAAAGTGCGCTATGCAACCCTTTCTTCTAACATCTACAAAAGATTCTTCCGATGCTTGTATATACTGAAGGTTCATGTAACAATCTTTGGTGTTAGTAATTTAAAATGAAGTTCGCTCAAAGACAGAAAACTATAAGTGCCTATATCAAAAATATGAAATATCCTATCTTTACAAGATTTAATGAAGACTAGAGACTGATTTTTACTGACTAAAGCAGGCTTCAGTTCCATTTAACACAATTATAGTAGACATACCACATCGCAAGATACTGTGAAGATTTTCAGCTGATGTTCCATGAAAAGCAAACATACTCCCAAAACTCGATTTGATTGTTTCAAATTCCGTTTTCAGATCCTCTTCATTTTTTGTCCCCTTCTGAACCTGTTGGTTAAATAACATTTGAAGGTTACTGTGCACGCAACACTGTCTAGAAAACAAGTTGTATCTCAAAGCAGTTACACATGATCATGATAAAATAACAGACAACTGGTCATTTTTTTTCAAGCACAGTCAATTTGAGTACTAGATAGGTAACATAAAACAAAGTTGTTTTATGTGACTAACATTTTCAGTTTTTTTGATAGTTCAAATCTTGTTAAATGACCTGCATATTATGGGCTATTCAGTAGCAAGACTGTGATCTTGTGGTTTGCCACTAATTACAATAATCCCAAGATCGGGCAACTTCGATACATTCAAATACGAGTTGCAACAATGGTCAAACAAGTTCCATTCTCCACACCTATGAGTGTTCTGAATTATAAGTGTACTACTCTAAAGCATTTTTTTGACTAGTAGAATGTTCTGTAGATCTAAAGAGGCATTACTCCTCAGATTCTCTTATATAGCTCCAGGTCCAATTCCATAGTGTGTTCATAATCTTTAGATTTTCATTCTTTCCTCTGATAGATTTGTACTCAAACACGGAGAATAGATTTTTTGTTCACATGATTCGGTTTGCATACAAAAATCACTTGCAGGTGAATGTTTAACAAAATTCAAAACTCTGTCAAGATATTATCACTCTCCCATTCAGATTAGCATGTAACATGCAAACAATATAAGAATCTCTAGCCACGGCCAGGGGATTGTCTAAAAGGAGGCAGTCAACACAAAATTTGCAATCAGCCTCAGTCTATCAACTCTATCAATTTTATGCCCCTTGTGCATTCAAGACTATCCACTTATGTATTGACTGTTGAGGGAAGGGCTCAATGAAAACAGAATCTGACTAATTAGATAGAAGACCTCTAGAACCAAACAATCAGCATTTACAAGATTGGAATCATCAACAAGGAAGACATAAGTGCCATACTTGAATTTTTATAAATGTGCAGATGCATCCTGGAAAACACATATATGCTGCTTACATTACAACCTAAATGCTGTGGATGCCATCAAGTAATGATAATGTGCTGGAGTTGCCGTGTGGGATGAGAAACATAGCCCAGTCTACAAAGAAGGCACATCAAGATAGCGAAAACAAACAACAGAGAAACACAAAAAACATTTTACTATACACAAATGTTCCACAAGTAGTCAAATAAATTACTCACAGAAATTACAGTATGAAATAAAAATATTCCTTCACCTTCCACAAGTAGTCAAATATACAAGGAATCTATTTGATTGTTAGTAATCCAACAACTACATGAACAAATAAGGGAAAGTAAATTCTGTTATGAACTGCAAGCTTTAATATATGGAAAACCATACCAATAATACTTGATTATTAGTAGTGTTCCATGGGTACATGTCCTTGGGTCCGGATGACATCCCCAACATCTCAAACATCCTAGGGTTTTGGGGCTCCATTTGGTCCATAAAATTTTTTAAATGGTAACATTTGAAGGGAAAAAAATTCCAAAAAGTTGTAAACTAAAAGGGGGAGGATCATCATTGCAAGTGCAAGAAATATTCTTTTTAAAATTTCAGTGCTTTTAGTTTGTTTAGTTATTTTAGCAATCACCCCCCTGCCATCCACAAAACTTGGGAGCATTTTTTCCATCCCTGAAACTTCATCCCTATGTCACTGCATCCCTGACCAATAAACTCGGTGAAACAATAGAATAACACATTCTTAGCTCATCATGAATATAAGAGACAGATGAGTAACAAATACTCACCTCTTATTATCATATAATCTTACATTTCAACAACAGAAAATTTAAATATAGATTTTGCCTTTACAAAACTATTAGTTATAGCTAGGATAATTCTTCATTTCTAATTGAGAAAAAATAACTGGAAGTGAATCTTACTCGCAAAATATGATCTGGAGAAGATGCAACATTAAAGTGATTTCCTTGGTATCCCCTCTGTAGTCTGGAGGGTAAAATTATTGATAGCTCTTCTGCTGCATTCTGGACCAGCTCTAGCTGGTAACGAGGGTGCAAAAGCCAATATAACAAGTTTAGTGACTCCAGAGGCATGTTCTGAATTGTATTGACATAATTAGATGTTCCAACAGAAGTTACATCTCTTGGTACACAAGATGATATCAGATCTAATTTGGGAAAATTTTGAACAGCTTCCTCTGCTGCTTGATAATCCTTGTCATTCCCATCTGCCGTGTGGAAAAGAGAAACTGGAAAGGGCGTGCAGACTGAAGCCCACATTTTCAAACAACACAGCTAATCAAATGGAATCAGAAACCTGCTCAAAATTAAGTTCAACAAAATATCCCCTAACTATAATCTATATGACACACGTTGTTTGACATTACAACCATTATCAAATCTACATTAATTTTTAAATAATAAAGACCGTGTATTAAATTGAGCTTCACATTCTGATTTTGGAGAAAAATCTTCTGAATAGATTACTAAAATTGGCAAATAACTAGCTTTGAATTAGAACAATTTAGACCCTAATTAATTATCTCCACTCCATTGTTCACCAGTTTGTTGCTATTTTGACCGGATGAAATTGACATTCTAAATCTTATTAGTTGCTCCACGTGTTGATCCAATACCACATCCTGTATGACATTATAAACCAAAGTTGCATGGAGACAGATTCAGTGGTGGATAGGATGCAACAAATTTTCAAGATCCCCTTTTACAAATACTGCTAGATATGATAATTATGAATACATACATGTATTCAATTATTTATGAATCTAAGGGTATACAAGATAACTTTAAAAATATTTATTTATAAAAATTTTGGTATATAATATTTATTTTTTAATATTATGATTTTCTTTAGTCATTCATGTGTGTGTTTGTATGCATCTGGGTCTGTGTATGTGTCTGTTTGTATGTGTGTGTATTGGTGCTTCTATCTGCATGAAAATAATCATGGTTTGATTTTTTTATTACTTTTGCAGATTTTTTAAACCCTAAACCAGATATTGCATCCGATGGTGTGTTGTTGTATTCAAACATATCAGTTACAACCCAAATATAGGCTTGCATAAAGATGCATAGATGACTTCAGTTTCTTATTCCATGTCTTACGATGCTTCCTGTTGTAACCTCTCAAAAGCTAAACTAATGTTCTACTAACCACTTCAATCTAATCATTGATTTACAGATGCAAATTTGTAGACCTCTTCAACTTAGTGTCCATCTTCTCCTACAGGTGTCATAATGCAGTTCATCCAATTGAAATCACAATATAATATATCCCACGAAGCAAATCAGGCACGAGTACAGCAGAATCAAGTAGAATCATTCATCAACTCAATGCATGTCATTTCTTCTCCTAGGGTTTCAATTATCTTTGCTAGAGTTTATCTCTTTTCCTATTTTCACCATGTCTAGAGTTTAAAAAAATTAGATTCAGACCTAATTCGTTCAAAATCAATATAACAAGATCCAAATTCCCTCATATTCAATTTGCACATAGATTCCTTAAATTAATAGTTACCATAAATGTTATTTCCAAATTTTCTCTCTTTAAAATCTACTGTTAACATAGCTTCAACTTTAAAGAAATCAAATTCAATATAAATATAAGTATGTTGAACATATGTTGTCACTGATGTAAAAGAGGAATCAGCATGTAATTGTCTAACCACAACTATCACAATAACTTTACTTCTGTCAGGTCCTATGTCTGAGCATTTAAGTTTTGAAAGTACAGTGACAAGTTATGTTGGTAAGATCTGTTGAAGTATGTTTGTAATATCATCTTACATCCATTCTTGTTGTTGAAGGTGATCCCGAAGTGTCTGGTATGTTACTCAGATAGTGTGCTTGCTTTGTTAATTTGTTATGTTCCACACTCTACCACAGTTGAGTATTATGACCCACAGATTCGAAGGTGAGTATGTCTACACATGTTATGTCAGATTCCAAAGTTTCAACAGTGGAGCTCCAACAGACAGAAAGTTAGAAGTCACAAAGTGGTCATTGGCCGACTAGGTTGATGTTTGGATTGAGGCGCCACAAAATTGTAAGTGTGCTCTCTGGAGATGGCGTGTGGATGACTATTGGAAACAGATGAGTTTACACTGTGTAACACATACTGTGTTCCTTCTTTTGGAGTAACGTGTAGGCTTTGGGACCTGGTTTATCACACATTTGGTGTGTTATTCTTGTGGCCGATTTGTAGATGCATTAATGTTACTCTAGGCCAACATGTGAATATAGTTATCAGTGTAATTCATATATAGTTGGTCTAGGTTCATTCCTAGTGTGTGTTGTCTTGGTAGATACCTTGTGTAATTATCCACAAGTGTAGTGAGTGATGTACTATAAATGGGTGATGATAATGTGAGTTGCATCTCAATCATTATTAAAGGTCATATGTACTATATGAAGAAGTCTTTTCGATCAGAAGTAGAGTCGAAAATTGCATAACCCTTTGCAATTTCACCTACACTTTTGTAGCCACTTTAGTGCCCATTCCCCTAGCATCTAAGTAGGCTCATGTCAGCCCATGCATTATCCTTTTCCTTCTCAAGATGCTCAGGATACACTTTCAGCAGCTACCTGCTTGCGCCACTTTTGTGTTAGCCACATTTTTCCTTTGTTTTGCGCCATTTTTAGCGCAATTTGTATGGACTCTAGACATAAGCACACTGCATGGACATCCACACAACGCTCTAGCATCCTGCAACATCTTAATGTTCAAATGTTGGTTCTAAATGTTTTTCCACTTGTTACCTGCCCGATTCAGTGGAAACAGCTCAGAATCTTCCAAAACGGATCGATGGCCTCTTTTTCCCTCTTCATTTTAAATCCATTCTTTCACTCCATTCAATCTCTCTTGGATCCTCACAAAAAATCTCCAGCATTCTCTTGCCTCTTACAACTCTCTCTCTCTCTCTCTCTCTCTCTCTCTCTCTAGCTTGCACAACTCTCTACTACATCCTTCAACAATCTCTCACAACAATATCCATAGATCTCTTGGATTTCTCAAGCCTATCTGGTAATATCATTCTATCTCTCTTGTGCCTTTGAGCATCTTGGGATTTATCGCATCCCCTATCTATTAAATCATTTAAATCATTTTATCTACTTGTCTTTTTGATCTATCTACCCATCTTGCCACTTCGGAGGTGGAAACACCAAAACAGGGACTTGACCAAGGCAAGTCTCCAAACATACCCAAATATTTTTCCTCTTCTTATGTGCAAGTTTATTGGAAGCATTCAAATGCACAAGGGTTTGCTTATGTTGCATTTATTTCACTTCTATTCATCTTTGTTATTTAATATTTTCCATTACTTATCTAACTTTTAGGTTTTACAAGTTAGTTGAGATACAAAGTATGGTTTTCACACTTTCTAGGTCTTTTCTATTTCAGTCCGTACGAGACTACAATGCTCTGCACAAATGTACTTGGCCAAGGTGCTCAAATTTGGACCAAAAACTTCCTATCATTCATACTTTCCATTTTTGTAATCATAATCTTCTTTTTCTTTATCTATAATGAAATATCTTCACTTGTTTCACTAGTTGGAAATATCTGAATGTATGTTGTGAAACTGGCTCTCAAAGGAACGTAGTTTCCTTTCTGTAGGGTTAGATTTAGTCCATTCCATTTTAGTGAACCCGATGTGAACATTATTGCTTCATTGTTTCAAAGCACTCTTTATCATTCCCTCGAGCAGTCTTATACTTTTAAAAAAAGGAAAAATAAAAGATTCTCCTTCTTCCGAGAAAAAAAAATTCGAGGTGCTACAGCTCAAACCCCATCCCATGCCATCAATTTAGAAATAATACGCCAGCCTTTGGCCCACTTGTTTCTGCATTGTTTCTTTAATTTAGCTTATTACTTTCATAATGCTTTTGTTATCTTCTTCTATTAGTTTAGCTTCTCGTTTTATTCGAAGTACTAAAAATGTTCATTTTCATGCATGTGATGGTGACTTGGCTCTACATATACTCTGTTTTTAATCACTCTCATTAAACTTCTCCTATCTCAGAAGACTTTTTTTAGCAAGAGGATGAGATCATTTATGTTTCTTAATCTTACTATAACATCTCTTCGTTCCAATACACTGTTCTATAGATAATGCATTGGTGAATGATGAATTTCATCACATCTGATCCCCCACAGGTCAATATTGAGTAAGTTCCTTCAACTAATTCTTCTAAAAGTTTTAATGAGCTTGTGAATGTGATTGTAGTTTCTACTACCCCTCGTGGACCGAAGACACCAATCATTCGCGTGACTCCGACTAGTCCTTCTCCAGAGAAAATTCTTTCCATTCATAGTGTTCTTTTCAAATCCACTCACTGGATCTTTTTATGAGATACAAATAGTTTAAGGCTCCTTATAGAATGGTAGCACATACATATAACACTCGTAGAAAGAAGCAATATATTAATAGTCCAACTTCTTTACCACCTTCTCAACCAAACCTTCCTCAAGCATCTAAACCTCTAGTTAGGCAACCAAGTGACTATTATTGTAATAAGCAACTTCGAGTTACTCCTGCTAAGATTTCACTTTGGGATTTGCTTCGAACTACTCCAGTTTATCAAAGGTATGCTCCAGGAAGCACTTCAAAAGATCTTGTTGCCTTCTTCTACTAGGGCTTTGAATGTGAATGTGTTGATGGATTATATTTATGCACACTCCTCGAATACTACATTCTATCCGCATGAACAACTCCCACCTCCAGAAGTAAGGAATCAAGCAAATCTGTTTATGATAATAGTTTATGTTAAAAATGTCGGCATTAAAAAGACTCTCGCAGATATTGGTTCAGTATTCAATCTTTGTAGTCTTGATCTATTGCCCAAAATTAAAGTTGATTCAAATTCTCCGACTACATCTTTGTTTATTCGTGGGTTTGATAATACTAGTAAGATAGATATAGGCACTGTTATTTTGCCTTTAAAATTTGGACCAATTATTGTTCCAACCCTGGTGTATGTTATGCCAGGGCCTTTACCATACAACCTTCTCTTCGGTAGACCTTGAATTCATGCTTTCGGAGCTACTAGTTCTACTTTTCATGGTTTTGTTAAGTGTGTTGCTAACAATCAGGTAGTTACAATCAAAGTTGACCCTGATGCCATGCATTTATGCCAAATGGAAGCAATCATTCACGCTTCAGTTACACCTACCTTTCAGAACTATATTCCACTGTTATCTTCTAATATGCTGACAGCTATTCCTATGGTGTTTCCTAAAAAGGAGGTCCATGAGAAAGTTGTCCTTAAAGAAGATGCTCCTAAGGACCAAGATCCTCCTAAAGCAAAGAGTCCTACGTCTAACCCTTCTCCTTCTTCATCTCCTTCTAAATTGAATGACTGTCTTAGTGATGATTGGAGTTCCTTATACTTCACAAACTACTCCATTGGAGAATATAAAGTCAACCCTATACTTCACAAACTACTCCATTGTTAATGATCATTATTCTTCTATATCATAGAATCATGGGAAAACTATTGATTATTCCATTCACAGTGATACTCCCCATGTTGAGGAGATGCAATCACATTACGGTCTAGGATTCAATATTCTTTCTAAATATGGATACAAAGGAAATAGTCTTAGGTGCATGGAACAAGGTTTTAAGATCCCTTTGGAACTGAAATCAATATTTTACAATGGGTTTAGGTTGCAAGCCTTCTTCTTTGTCCTCGCTCCCTCCTCCATCGTCCAATGTCTCTATGTTTGCTTTTTGTCAACTCTCAAACTTTTTGTCACAAGAGAAAGGGTTGCTCCCTACTCATTCTTTCTCTAAACAAGAGCATATATTGTTGTGGCTTCTCAAAGCCCACTTGATTACTCTTCCTCCTACACATAAGAAGTTTCATAAGCATGATAAAATAAAACTTTCTTTTTGTGCATATCATCAAGTACTTGGCCATTCCACTAGTGAATGTAAGGCCTTGAGGGAAAAAATAAAACTTCATGAATTGAGTGTCATCAATCTTCCATCTATTGATACACTTGTCTCTTCTTCGCATGACCAGTGATATCAATGTTCACCTCTATCTTGTCCTTTCTACATGATTAGCATTTTCTCTTAGGGTTCTTATACCACCCTTCTATTGTGTTGCTCCCCACTATGTGGCATTTGTAGCTTACTTGCTTATTGCCATTCATGGCGGTACAATATTGTGTGCAACCATCCTTTTCTCTATGGTAGCAACACTATAGTTTTCAACATTGGTGTCCTCCCCTATAGTTGGGAGGAAGTGACTTGTTTTGAGAGGTGCACATCCCTCTTGAGGATTCATTCTCTTCTTTCTTATTCTCCTCTTCCTTACAATATAGCAAATTTACTGTCCTGATATTTTAAGGGGGGGCATACATATTCCACTCATTTGAGCATTCTTACCCTATCTCTTTTTCACTTGTAGTGGGGCAGCCCTCTTTTTCACCTAGAGTGGGGCATGTCAATCTATCACCCGCCGTGGTGATTATCCACTCGCCGCTTGTCATGGCCAGTATCTACTTTTGCCCTCTATGGGACTTATCAAAATTGATCTTGTTTGTAGCAGCTTTCCTCCATAGTGGGGTTGGTCCTACCTAATTTCTATTTAAACTCGGATCTATTTATCTTTATCGGTAGTGGCTCTCTTCCATAGCAAAGTATCTTTTTTTGTAGTGGCTTTCTTTTATAGCAGGGTTGGCGCTACTAATCATCAATTACCTAGCATATCACAATTTGCTAGATTGTGATCCATCCCGAGTAGCTAGATACACCTCTGGCCCCTAGGTGCACATATCCCCGTATATGTATCAAAAAAAAATACGGATGCACATCAAATACCATACCTACATGTGCCTAGAAAACATTGATTTTTCAACCATGTAGATACAGTGTGATTTGATTTTTTTTCAAAATTTGACATACATCTTCCTAAACTTCATTTAAAAAATTCAATCATGCAACTTTTTTTTAAATTTTTTTGGTATAAAGTTATAAACAAAACCTACACCAAATGAGGAAGAGAAATGAAATATTTTTCTATTTCAACAGACCATTCTTTTGGGCTATCTTCCAATGTAACTCTACTATTTTTTGTATATTGAAAAATTTTAAATCAACTTATAAATATGTATGTAGTAATTGTGTGTCTATATTGTTTTTAAAGTAATGAAAATCTCCTCTAATAACTTAGAAAATTGTGTTAAATATATATGTATGTGTTTTTTATGAAGGTCATATCCAGTCGTATCCATATTGGGGGTCTTCATAAATGGCCATATCTGTATCTGTGTCCATGCAACTTTGGATCTATCTTTTTTGGTAGTGGCTTTTCTTAATAGCAGAGTTGGTGCTACTAATCATCGATCACTTAGCATAACACAATTTGCTAGACTATTTTCTATCTTTTCCGGTAGTGGTTTTCCTCCATAGTGGGGTTGGTGCTACTAATCATCGATCACCTAGCATAACATAACTTAATAGACTATTATTTGTCCTTTTAATCATGATCATCTGCTTGACCCCTAGCAATAGAACAAGCTAATGCCTAAGTCATGTATTGTCTCTTCGACATTGGTTGCTTCCCTATCTTTTGGGTGCATTCTTTCTTCAAGAATCAATCACTACATTCTTCTGTATGTTTTGTTTCTTGTATTTTGGGGCCAATGCATAGTACTGAGACAACCTTCCACGTCAAGGTATGTTTCACTTTGCTGACTAAACAACTTTAGTCTATTTGTTGTGCATTATTCTGATTTATATATGTGCTATTCGTGCTCTTGTTTGTATGTGTTATTCTGTTTCCATATATGTTTATCATGTTCTAACCCCATGGCTTCGTTCATGTTCTAACATTGTCTTATGCATCCTTTTCTTTCTAATGCATTTGTTTTGTAGGTCTTCACCCTGGGGGTGTGCTTCCTCGGATTGAGGAGTTGTCTACTTCCTGTACGCTATCCTTTTGCCATCATGATGTTATTTACTTCCCACAAATTTCCCTTAGCATGCATATTCATGTGGATTCATAAGCCCACTAAAGTGGGGGTGAAATGTAGAGTCGAAAATTGCATAGCCCTTTGTAATTTCACCTACACTTTTGTAGCCACTTAGGTGTCCATTCCCCTAGCATCTGAGTAGGCACATTTCAGCCGTTGCATCAGCCTTTTCTCTCTCGGGATGCTCAGGATAATTTTCAGTAGCTACCTTCTAGTGTTAGTTTGTGTTAGCCACATGTTTCCTTTCTTTTTTGCCATTTTCAAGCGCAATTTGTCTGGACTCTGGACATTAGCGCATCATGTGAACATCCGCACTACGCACTAGCATCCTGCAACATCTTAACATTCAAAAGCCGGTTCTAAGTGTTTTTCCACTTGTCACTTGCCCAGGTTGGCGGAAATGCCTCAAAATCCTCCAAAACAGTTCGACAACCTCTTTTTCCCTTCTCTTCTCACTTTTAAATCCATTCTTTCACTCCATTCAATCTCTTGAATCCTCACATAAAATCTCTCTCTCTCTCTCTCTCTCTCTCTCTCTCTCTTGCATAGTTTTTTATAGCTTCCTACAACAATCTCTCACAACAATATCCATAACTCTCTTGGTTTTCATAAGTCTATCTGGTAATATCATTCTATATCTCTTGTTTCATTGAGCATCTTGGGATTTATCACATCCCCTATCTATTAAATCATTTTATCTATTTGTCTATTTGATCTATCTATCCATCTCGTTGTTGTGGAGGTGGAAACACCAAAACAGGGACTTGATAGAGACAAGTCTCCAAACAGCCCCAAACATTTTTCCTCTTCTTATGTGTAGCTTTATTGGAAGCATCCAAACACACGAGGGTTTCCTTAAGTTGTATTTATTTCACTTATATTCATCTCTATTGTTTAATATTTTTTATTATGTTTCAAACTTTTGGGTTTTACATGTTATTAGGTGAGATACAGGGTTGGGTTTCCACACTTTCTGGGTGTTATACTAGCGTCCTTGGTCAAGGCACTTAAATTTGGACCGAAAACTTACTGTCATCCGTACTTTCCATTTTTGTAATCATAATCTTCTCTTTCTTTATTTATAATATATTCACCAATCTGACTAGTTGGAGTTATCTGAATATATGTTGTGAAATTGGATCTCAAAGGAACATAGTTTCCTTTGTATAGGGTCATATTTACTCCATTATAAGAAGGAAATTGTGTAGTCAGTCTCAGAGGTCCACATTTTATATTTCTTGCATATTGTTGAGACTGAGGTCTCATATACTGAGTTGGTGCTCAAATATCGGTTTTGTGTAATGACCTCAATAAGGCACTAGGTCAGTCAGGTCCTTTATTTGCAATTTTGTTAAATAGATAAATAAACCGTTAAGTAAAATATTAATAAATAATACTATTAAATAATTTGCATTGACTTCCTTTATGCCTACCTTATCTTTCTTTTTAGTGGTTATACCTCGGCCGACTTTGTGGCGATGGAATGGATGTGTATATATGTGTTTGTTGTTAAAAAGAAAGGCATTGATCAGTTTATTTCTAAGTTGCCAGATTCGTGCATATGACCCCGGGTCCGGGTCCGGGTCCGGATTCTCCACCCGGTCCGTGTTGGATCCGGGCAGGGTCCGGATTTGGACCTGTGGGTCCGGAT
>MU223464.1:31142-49293 GCA_018584345.1 Thuja plicata
TATATATATATACACACTCACGAATCCCTACGAACCCAAACGGCAAAAAACAATTTTCACGAATCCACGAACCGGATTCGCGAGCCCGAATCCGTCCCCGAACCCGAATCGGCAACTTAGGTTTATTTGTTAATAGCATTAAACTAATGCATATAGAGAGCTTGGATGCCAACCCAAGCCTCTCACAACTGGTGAGATGAAAAACCTATCAGATTTATATTTACTTTTCTCAATCCTCAATCTCTTACATTCCCGTTGTAGTAATTCCTGATCGGTTTTCTGTATTAGTGTGATTTGATAAGAAAGATACCCTGCGGCAGTTGTGACAATAGGTAGGCCTTTTAAAAGTCATGGTAGAGAGAAGTAATAAGTTGAAGGTGGCCTATGCATAGAAGGGTAGTGGAGATCATCATAAGTTGGTTGCACCTTTAAACACAAGTGTTTCCTTGTATATGTGTTCAACCTGGAAATTCTAAGAAGTTGGTTCTATTTGAGAAAGCTATTATGTACTGCTAATTGTTATTATATTAATGCATTGATGTCTTGAGAATGTTATTTCTGAGTAACATGGTTTCAATTCTAATTGGGAAGCAAATATTAGTGTGAACACTTTGTTGTTAAGTATTGCAAGTTATTTCTAAGCTAGTATATTTCAATGGCATCAGAGCCTAGCATTCTGCTAGCCTGTGGACTGATGACTGACAGGGATCTTGGATACAAGCAAAGAGAAAATAAAAAGGCAACTTTAAGAGGAATGAGTCAGCAACCAAGTGCTGATAGGCCTATTCAAAATGGTGTTGAAAGAAGCAGTTCTAGCGGAGAAAAAGTTTCAACGAGTACTGAGGAAGAACTTACTGATTGGAAGGAAGACATGCCAAGATTTCATGATGCATATGATGAGTTAAGCCCATCCATATGCAGTGATTTGTCCTTCAATAACTTTTATGAGATGAAAAAACAACTGGGCATAGGAGAAGGTATGAAGAGAGGAAAGACATTCAACACCATTTGGGAAATATCACCACTCCTACTTTTGATGGTGCTGGTAAGTCCTCCGCAAGGGCTTGGTTGCAGAAATTAGATACATATTTCTCATTTAACATAATTCTTGAAGAAGAGGCTATCAAATTTGCTACTTTGCATCTAGGAGTGGCTCATGAATGGTGGTACCATGGCATGATTCTAGCACCACCTTGGAAGATTTCAGCCAAAGACTAATAGAAATGTTCCATAGGAAGGATCTAGAGACTCATTTTAGGGAGCTAACATAACTGAAGCAAGAGGAAAAGGTGAAGGATTATATACCAGAATTTCAAAGGCTTGCAATAATGATTTCCAATGTGTCAGAGAAAAATCTTATAGTCTTCTTCGTAGAAGGCTTAGCTGAACCCCTTAAAGGGTTGGAAAGGGCATTTGATCCAAGTTCATTGCAAGAAGCATCAAAAGGGCTTTGAGTTCTAAAGACTTAGTGACTTAGGGCATCAAAGAATTTCTTTCAAAGGAGCATGCTGCAGCCTAAGCCCAATCAAATGGAGTAGTCAATAAATGAGCCACAAAGGAAAAAGATATGCTTCACATGCATAGAATCATGGCAACCTAGTCATAGGTGTTTTGGAAAGGGATGAATTCACTATAAAGTAGTCTCCGATGAAGACACGGATGAGGTCACGTAGGAAGATGTGGATCCGAATCTAAAGTTGCTTGAGGACAAGCAACATTCAGACCGAAAGAAATGTAATGACTCATGTTAGGCACTAGGTCGGTCAAGTCCTTTATTTACAATTTTATCAAATAGATAAATAAAACATTAAATAAAATTATAAAAAGATAACATTATTAAATAATTTTAATCGACTTCCTTTGGGCGTACCTTATCCTTCTTTTTAGTAGTCATGCCTAGGCCAACATTGTGGTGGTGGAATAGATGTGTATATATGTGTTTGCTGTTAGAAAGAAAGGCCTCAACTAGTCTATTTGTTAGTAGCATTAAACGAATGCATATAGAGAGCTTGGATGCCAACCCAGACCTCTCATAACTAGTGAGTCAAAAACCTTACCAGATTTATATTTACTTTGCTCAGTTGTCAATCTCTTACGTTCCACCCTAGTAATTCATGATCGGTCCTCTCTATAAGTGTGACTTGATAAGGAAGATACCCTGCATGTTACATCCCTTCCTTGTAGACTTTTCAAATAACGGTTTTAACTGTTTCACTGGAAGTATGAATTTAATATTGAAATTTGTTTATTAAGAAGATTATTGAATAATGATGTTTTTGTAGAAATAATGTATTGATGGATGAATAATGGTGTATACTAACAACTTGGATGAATGATGGTAATTTAGAGGATTTATTTTGGTTCAAAATGTTTAATATATAACTGAATAAGATGTAAGTATGGCTAACTTCATATGTCAACGGATGCAGGAGAAGATCACCCTTGAGAAGGGAGGGAGAGTATCATCTAGGAGAGAGGATACAAGCGTATGGAGAAAGGTCGGAATTACCATCTAAGTCGGAACCTATAGCTAAGTATCTTGGTCATCAGGTCACTACGAATCAGTAATTGGTTGGTCGTTAGTCACCTATTGTCAGGGTGGGGTTGGAAGCCCTTTCCTTGTTCATTTTTTTATTTAAAGAACTAAATTTCTTCAATAAGAATTTTGTATTTATTTTATCATGAGGAATTTACCCTAAGAATCTCCTTTATCGATTTTAACAGAGCAACCTTACAATTCTCTCCATTTAATATATACGTGAATATACAAATATTGCATATGTGCATGCATGCAAATGGTAGAACTACATAGGTACACACATACATATAGTTGTGAAATAATAAGCGAGTATATGTATGCATCTACGATGAGCTTGTACATTTGTATACATGGGATGTGAGAAGACACACACACACATTTTTACACATACATGTATATAATCATTTAAGATAAATGATTATCATAACATTCATTTGGACATACATGTTTAATATCATTGAAGATAAATGATGATCATAACATTAATTCTTAACTCAATTTAATTCCTCTCTTCATGATCCACACACATCTTCTATTGCCTCAAGGTGGCAGAGGTAACTCCTCGAGTTACCTTCTTGTAAGCAACTGCTTCTTGGAGTTGCTCCACTCTTGGACGGAATACCCTTTTATTCATCATTCAACTCTCATTAGAGAGCTTACGTTTTCATTAATGATAGCAGCAATTATGCGACAGTTTCCATATGATACTAGCAATTGGCAAATAGCTTTTATTACTTTCGATCTGCTTTAGCATCCATTGGAGTTTGATTATCGGTAGAGCACACATCTCAGTTCTATCATGCACAGGGATTTGAATCCCGATTTCCTCTATTCTTCTTGAAAGACAGGCAAGCATCCTTTCCAATTATAAATGCAAAGTTATATTACTGATATTGAATCTTATTCTTATCATTGAATGGAATAAATCTGTATGTGTGATTCTAATTGCATGAAAGAATGTAAAAGCATTATCGTACAAGCTTAGCAACAACTGTTGCTCATTACATCATATAGGGATATCTTCGTAAAACATTATTTGCATCGTGTATTAAATCCAATCCTTTATAAGCATCTAAAAGCATCGGAATTCATCAAGATCAGCAATAAATCCATATCGTAATAGCATAAATGCTCTGCCTAAATATGTCATTTGAATTGTTTATGATAACATGGAATTGTATGCTAAAATGAAATTGTAATATCCTGAAATGATCATATAAGCCAATACAGAATCACACTTCATATAATTTGCAGACACCCGTGAATCCGCATATCATATAATTTTCTTCACTGTAATTATTATGAGTGTAATTATGTTTCAAAACTCTGTGTGAAAGCATATAACCTCATTGTAATGGACATTCTGAAGAGACCTTTGGTTTAACTATAAACCTGCATATCTTTCATAATTATCCATACATCATGGATTATTTTGCAATGAGACTGAACCAATATACAGTCACTCGAGTTAGACAAAACCAGTGGCCATAACACTTGAGCCTTACATTATTCAGCAATCTGAACTTGTTTAGAGTGCCTCATTTGCCTAGTAGCATTCAATAATAATCAAGTCTACTACTAGCTTATCAATGCACCATTAATGAATTACTCTTAATACCAAATTATTCCGGGATGAGTAAAAATAAGTTGTAACATGTATGTGACAAAATGTCATCTACTGGGTTGTTAAATCATCTGTATTGTAGGTAGGGAATCATACTTAACCAGTAACCCTAAAACAGGATGTGAACAATAGAAGTTGGGAAGGACACCCTTAGTCGCTCATGAACCATGAAAACCATATATGTTCTTCTTATGCCAGTGAGTCACCATTCTAAGGTCATTGGATCACTAGAGCCAAGTTGGACCATAAGTCCTACTAAGGTTGTGGAGACCGAATGAGTCTTAAGGGCTCAATTATATGAGTAAGGTGGTGATACTGATAGCACGAAGTATAGTGCTTGCATTTGTAAACCTTGGCCAAGGTAGCGCTATGCAATGGTATAGCGACCATCCGTTACATGAACCGAAAGTACACGTCTAGTTATGGGAGGTCATTCTCATAGGCGAGGAGTCTATAGGGTGTGTGACCAACTAAGATTGTTGTAGGTTCTAAACACCAAAGACTCGGATGGCAATAAAAAGACCCGAGACCTGTTTTTTGCACCTCTTGTGTAGGGTCTTGTTGTGACCTAATCACCCATCGCCCATCAAGGATGGGACCCCTATCTTTTGTCTACTTGCCCTTTGGGTTGTGTCTCAGTGGCTCTATTGTGTAGTCTCTTAGGTTCCTCTTGTTCCATGTGAGAAGTGGTAGTTTATGGCTAAGTCCTAGGTGCAGTTGTGCTCCTCGACCTCCAAGATTCCAATTTTGAAATGCTTCTTGATTTTGTGCTTTGAAATTAAATTCCTTAGAACAGAGTTGATAAGATATAGATAAAAGGCTCAAAAATATGCTAAGTCGGGGAGTAACTTTGAAAGGTTTGAAAAGATGTTCAAAATTTTGAGAATGCACACCTATATTAATATGTTCAGAATTCACCATGTTGAGACATGCACGACAAGAGAAAGCAAACATTAAAACAAAGACAATATGGAGCGTTACAAAGGCAATGTCAAGTTTTATCATTTTTTTCTAATCAATGAAAATAACTCTTTTACTATATAAAAGTTAAAGGCAATGCAAAATCCACAAAATGCCCCGCGGCGTTTGATGCCAAAGTAAAAGAATGTTTGTCCTTCACCCTAATCACAACTAGCAAGTCAAAGATCCCTCTGCAAAAGAATTGAAATGCACGAACCTTCCTCAACACAAATTGTATAGGCTTATGGGGTCACAAAACATCGATTCTACCAATGTGCTCAAAATTCACGCGCTCACAACCAGGAGCTAAAGGCAAGTGCACAATCATTAGCTCGACTGAGAGTGACCTGGAAATGCACTCTAGGCACGATTTCGATGTGCCAAAGGAAAGGCTTCTAGGCGCGTTAGGGATGTAGATCCTCTATTCATGAACAAAGACAAAATTCATGACGGAAGCCAGACACACTCAGCGCATTTTGCAAGTGAATAGAAGGAAAGAAATCGCCCCCAAGCGTGAAGCACAATCAATCAAGGGAATATGTCAATCTCCATCAAGCACGGCTTTAAATGAATGAAGGAGCAAGAAATGAATGAAGGAAAGCTTTAAATGGAAGAATTCACCCACAACAGAGCCAAGAATTCACCCAGCGTAGTTCTTGTATGCAAATGAAGGAACGTCTGCAAGAAACAAAGAATTTACCAGTGTATTCCATGAGCACCGAAACAGTAAATCTGCGCCCAAGATTGGGATAAGGTTGTCTCAGTCATAAGATAGTGCCTGCCAGAGCTGCGAAGCACAAAGTCTTTGTCTCCGATGGCCTCTACTTGGCAACCGCATAGAAGATTGAAGTCCTTCTCACATGCAAAATTCACCACCAACACCCAAGAGGCACTAGTGCACGGAGGAGAGAAGATCCATTCTAAAGGCGAAGACAGCGAGTTCTTTGAAAGCGCTCTATGAATGAAGAAAAGCTTCAAAGGAACAGAATCCCCGAAGCACATTTCAACGCAGTGGAAGGATGGTCAATCCAAAGAAAATCCTCTACCATTCCCAAACTCCGCTCGTGAAGAATGAGGAGCGCGATTTCTCCTAAGTCGGGAATTTGTAAATGAAAGAAAATATCCACAAGGACATGAAAACCCCGCCCGCGAAGAATAAGGGGCGCGAAATATGCCATGTGAGGAAAATTTCCAAAAGGAATTTTATCCATGACCATCTCCAAACTCTGCTCGCATGTAATGAGGAGCACGATTTCTCCTAAGTCGAAGAATTTGCAAAGGAAGGAATAATCCGTGACTCCCTCCAAAATCGCGCCTATGCACAATCAGGAGCGCATGTCAGCTCAATCAAAGGATTTCTAAAGTTAAGAAAATCCACGACTACCTCCAAATCCCTCCCTAGCATAAAGGATGGCGTGTTTTATCCCAAGTCGTGGAAATCCCAAAATCGCGGAAAATCCTAAAGTTTGGAAATCTTGGAAGTTTAAAAAAAATATAAAATCAAAAAATTGAAAATCGGGAAAAAATGAAACCTTGAAAATTTTTCGAAATCAAGAAAAATGCATTCGAAGAGGAAAGGGGAATTTACTTGAAAATGAAAAGTGGAAATTTTTGGAAAAGTCGGAAAAATGGAGAAATTGAAAAGTTCAAAAGTCTTGGAAAATTCCGAAGTTTTGGAAAATGGTAAAAGGTAAAAAATTGGAAAATTTGGAAATTTGAAAAAGATGTGGAAAATTTGAAAAATTCCAAAATCGTGGAAAATTTAAAAATATTTGAAAATTTGGAAAAAAAACTCGAAAATTCCAAAATTTGAAAAAGTGGAATTATTCCAAAATCGTGCAAACTCCGGAAAGTTCAAAAAACTCAAAATTTTGGAAAAGTGAAAAAACTGGAAATTGGAAATAAAAGAGTTTTTTTGGATTTAAAGACAATACTAATTAAATATTAAATTTTTATTTAATATTTAATTAATAATTCAAAATTTAAAAAGCGATAAAGATGGGAAATTAAGAATTAATTAAATATTGATATTTAAGTAATAATTTAAAAAGCGATAAGATAATCAAAAAAACTTGGAAGATTAAAGCGGAATTAAATCGCTTTTTTGAATTGATATTTTAAAAAAATTAAATATAGAAATTTATTCTTTTTTCAATATTTAAAATCAAAAATCGAAAAATTTGGATAAAATCCAAACAAATTATGGATAGTGTTATCTCAGAGGAACAGAGTGGATTTGCACCAGAAAGATCTATTTTTGAAGGAATCATAGTATAGCACATGAGGCCATACATTCAGTTAGGACAGCAAATGCCAAAAACAGATTGAATGATGGTCAAGTTGGATATTAGGAAAGCTTATGATATTGACAAGAATTTTCTCTTAAAAGTGCTGAAAATTTTGGATTTGCAGATGAATGGATTACTTGGATTGGCAGTTGTTTATCCATTGTTAGACTTTCTATTCTTATTAATGGGAGTCCACAAGGTTTCTTGGAAACATGCAAGGGCATAAGGCAGGGTGATCCTATTTCACCATTTCTATTTATAATTGAGGTTCTGGGCAGATTAATAAAAGCTAAAAGGACGGCTGGACGTGGCATGGTATTAAAGTGGTTGTTGGGGAACCTCCCATCTCCCATCTTCAATTTGCAGATGATACTTTCTTAGCAGGGGAAGCCTCCATCCGACAAGCAAGACTCATGATAACCACAATTGACAATTACAGCCTGGCCTCAGGGAAATGTGTCAATTGGTTGAAATCAGAGATTTAATTTTTTAATACTCCACATCAACGCCAAAGGGACATTTGTAATGTGTTGGGAATGAGAAAAGGTTCTCTTCCAGCAATCTAGGTATACCACTTTTGGGGGGTGCTTGTAAAGCGGATTTATGGGCTGGCCTCATATCCTCATGCTCAAATAAGATGGCTAGATGGCATGGAAAATGGCTCTTCAGCTAGTAGAATTCTGATGTTGAAAACTGTTATTTCTGCTATCCCTATTTTCCCCATGATGTGCTTAAGGATTCCCCCCTTAGTCATTAACAAAATTGGACAATTCATGAGGAAATTTTTCTAGAAAGGAGCAAATCAGGATGACAAAATCCCATTACTGGCATGGGAAAAGATATGTAAACCCAAATTGGCGGGGTGCTGGTATAAGAGATTGGCAGCTTATGAACACTGCACTGGGTGCCAACTTAGTTTGGTCCATTTATAAACAGCTTGATAGAATGTGGGTCAGAATCATTAAGGTAAAATACCTGGATTCCTTTGAAAATGACAGAATTTTGACAACTAGAAACCTCCCACCGAGATCGGCCATGTGGAATTTTATAGTTTCATGCAGACATGTTATCACAGAGCATATTTTGTGGCAGATTGGCAATGGATAGCAAGCTAAGTTTTGGGAGGATTCTTGGAATGGCTTCCTAGCACTTAAATACTCTGCTGATTTACATGATTTGAGAATACTTTTTGTAAGAAATTGGGGGGATAAAGTGGCAGATTATGTTGAACAAAAAGGCCTATATGGCTGGGAATGGACATGGAAAAATCTAGATAATTTAAACTTATCAGAACAACAAAAATTGATCATGAAAGATGTGTTTGAATCTAGAAACTGTAATTTGAATAATGAGGACCACTTAATCTGGCGTGGATCTAAAAGTGGTGAATATTCAGTGAAACTAGGCTACCAATTATTGGATATTGTTGATGAGGGTGAAGTGTGGCCAATAAGAATCTGCTAAGGGAAACGGTTGTCTGCCCAAAGCTAGTGTTTTTGCTTGGTTAGCGTCCAGGGGCAGAATCCTCACTGGGGAACGAAGGAAGAGATTGGGATTTATTGGACCGACGAAATGTGTTATGTGCGGAGAGGCTGAAGAGAGTGTAGATCACCTGTTCATGCAATGTAAATTTGTAGTTCAGTGTTGGGAAATGGTTCAGCAAAGATTGAAATGGCAAGGTCCTTTTCAAAATAAAATCCGAGACTTCTTCCTAAGCTGGCCTTCCTCCCCAGACAAATCACGTTTGGCCGGGATTTGGGACATTTGTCCATCCACAGTCACATGGGAGATATGGAAAGAACGTAATAAGAGGATATTCTTGGATAAAACGGATTCCAAGGAGAGCTTGCTTTTCAGAATTAACAACTCAATTGAAGAATTAATGACTATTTCAGCAAGCAAGAAGTCTTTAAAATACCCTTTCTCCAAAACTGATAGAAATATTCAAAATAGTTGACCAGGCATTAAAATAAGACAATCGGGGAAAGTTGCTTCCAAACCCAAAAACCTATTGAAGAAACACAATATTACATGGAAAGAACCAAAGTTGGGATGGGTGAAGGTAAATTTCGACGGTGCCTCAAGAGGTAACCTGGGAGTGTCAGGGGCTGGTGCAATTGCAAAAGATTGGAATGGACACACCTTAGCCTTCTGTGCGGAAAAGCTACATGTGGGAACCAGCAACATGGCTGAAGCAAAAGCGGCCCTCTTAGGAGTAAAAATGTGTTTGAATCTGGGTGTCAAAAAACTTCATTTGGAGGGAGATTCTTTAGTAATAGTTTCAGCAATTATTAAATAGAAGATTTTGGCGTGGCATTTGCAATCACCAATTACCATGTTAATTGAGTTACTTAATCAGTTTGAAGATTATTAAATTTCCCATTTTAAAAAGAGAAGGGAACAAGGACGCTGATACATTATCTAATTGGGCAGCAAATTTTGAGGTGACGGGGACATCCTTTTTTGAAAATTTTGGTGATTTATCCGTTGCAGATGTGGAGGTTGATTTCAACTTAACCCCTTTTCGGTGATTTGAATTATTGAAATTAGGAAATCATAAACAAAATCCCAAGGATTTAGCATATATTTTATGATTTTGAGATATTAATGATGTTGTCAGAATTTATAGCTATGGGTCTCGTCATGCTAGAGTGATGTCAGCACAGAATGATGTTTTTGGGTGGAGGGCTTTTGGCAGCGTTCAGTGGGATTGATTTGCTTGTGCGAGTGGTCATAAGGGCACGTTTAACATGAGAAATCTGGTCGGGCACCCACGCATAATAAATGCTAGGCATGCTTTAGTTAAATTTTCACATGCAAAGGTGGTATCGATAAGATAAAACCGAGTTTTTTGAGTGTTAGATATCTGGGAGAAAGATTTGAAAGGACGCTGCGAAATTTGGCAATGATGATAATGCTGGGGCATCTCTTACATCATCCTTGATCGGCTGTTTTCTATTGATTCTGCCAAGATGGAATTGTTTTGCTTCACCGTGACAAATCCTTCTCACCTGTCTCTATCAGCTGTAAAAGTTCTTTAAAATTGTTGTTCGCGAATTCTCTGTTTTCTTTTGCTTTGTGTAGGAACGGGGAACACCATGGAGGCTACATTCACTCTGAAACCGGGAGCACGGAAACAGCAAAAAGGCTTCTTTGGACCGGTTAAAGTGAAAAGACTCCGCAAACTGCTAAGGTGGACTAGCGAGGAGCTGGAGGAGGCGATTTTTGAAACGCTTGCACCCATTTTCCAAGCAACAATACACAAAGGAAGGCTTAATGTTGACATCACATCAATGCTATTCGCATGGACTTTGGAACTTGGTGAGGAAAATGCTGAAATAAGGGAAGTAATGCTTTCACTTTTTGCAAATGATGTTTTGGGTGGGATGGAGTCTTTCCTTGAATGGGCATGGCCGGGAAGGGGATTTGACTATTCTAAAGGAATTGCAGATGAAGCTGATGACATGGAAGACGGTCTACTTCCCTTCATTCCCTGGCCATGGAGAGTGAACAGGGGAGACTACAAAATTGAAAGACTGATTGGGTGGGAGAGCATCAAATACGCCATCCGTAATCGCCCGGCTCCCAGAAACGATGGTGGTGTTGTCTCGATTATGCGCATCCCACGGCGACACCGCTCAGTGAGAGTTGGCCACAGGATTAGAAGGATTTAGGGGGGGGAGGTTAAGATTTCGATATACTTTTTTGTGTTAAGTGGGCGTGTAATGGAAAAGAAGGTCGATGCAGATTTTGTATAGTTTACTACAGTATAGTTTATGACTACCTCGTTTTGATGTTAGTTGCGGTTGTAAGGTGGATAAGATAGTAACTATGTTTTAGTTTACAGTAAGTTTAGTAGTTCTGAATCAGTGTATGCTTTTTGCTTGTGTGGAGGAGACGTATTCCACCAAGGCTATCTAACTAGATTACCATAGATCTAGATGTTAGAAATTACAAGACAGTATAGAAATATGATCATACTTGAAATGTAATACCTTTTATTCTAATAAAAATATCTATTACCGAGAAAGAGAGAAAAAAAAGAACGCTCAAATTGGCAAGTTTTTTTTTAAATGGAGAAAAACAGAGACAAGTGGCATTTGTGGGAGAGAATCTTCGCCTAAATTAACAGCTTTCTAAATTTAGCCTCCAGTTTTTAGAGCAGCTTTTCAAGGTTTTGGTCTATATATGAGAAGCCTCCTTCATTTCATTATCACACAGTTCAAGAAAAATAAGTTGAAGAGAAATTTTTAGGAATCAAGAGGATTCAAGCGAAGCTTTCTTGGGAATTGGAGAGAAAATTCTCGAGTGAGAAATTTAGTGAGGAAATTCTGGCAAAGAGAGAAATTCTTTGTTTTCAAAAAACGTGAAGGTTTCAAAATCCAGTAGAAGAGGATTTTTTTTTAGTAAGTTTGTGAATTGAGCATAAATTCTTGGAGGGAGAAACTATAATTCTAAAGGAAAAGATGGAGAATTTGTCAGATTTTCAAAATTTTCTCCTTGAGAAATTGGTCTGCTTTTTCGTTTTCCTAAACAGTTCTTATGTTGGTTTTTTTTTTTGCAGGAATGGTAGAGCCTAGAGGAATGAGCATGACAAGGAAGCAGCTTATAAAGAATGAGCAGGGAAGCTTTTATCTAGAATCCAAGATTGTTTCAAAATGGGCAGAAATTGGAGATACCAACCTCGGATGCCTGGACATGACTGAGTTTCACAGGAGAATGTTTGGGTATAAAGATCATCAGCCGACCCATTTGGCCGCCCATTTGGCCGCCCGGATTGTGAACAGTGGAATTGTGGCTGCAACTGGCTTTCTTCCGGCTTTTCAGCATTCTGAGCTGATCGTGGAATGCACTAAGCAGTTCAATTTTTAGAAGACAAAACGATTAAAGATGCAAACGGAAACATCAATGTAGACCTTTCTCCACCAGCAATTACTGAAGCATTTGGAGCTCCTTCTTCCAGAAAGTTGGTATTAAAGACAAAGGAACAAGCACACAGAGTTTTCACAGCAGGAATTCATTATTGTGAAAACGTCATAAATGACAAGTGGTTGAGAAAGAACAGATCCCGCCATTCCAAATTGTCGAAGGAGTTGGTATGGTTGGATTTCCATCGAGAATATTGCGACTTGATCATGATGTTGAGCAGAATTGTTGGCATGCCACACTTCTATATGTTCGAGTCATGGATGTGGTACTTTGTCGAGCAGGTAGTTGAAGAGCACAATCATGTGGACTGGGCTGGAATGATCAGTGACAACCTGAGTGAGCAGTTGGTGAACCTGGAGCAATCATAGAAGTTTTATATGAGCTCTTATGTCATATACATGTTGGCACGGAACACAATGTATGAGGGATTGCAGTGTAAGGGAGCAATCGGAAGTGGCACTTCACGTTTGAAAGTCCACGAGTGTTACCCTCAGTTGCATTTGTAGGCCACAGATGATTATGTTCGAGTTAATGATGCCTTCGCAATGCGAATTGTGAGGACGTTGCAGAAAATATTGCACATGAGATTATCTGACGAAGCAATGAAGCTCGTGGAGGAATACGGAGCTTGGTTTATTCAGTTTCTCGGTTTCTCCCATATCAGAGTGCAGGGATTTTCGGCACAACCATACAAGCTCCCAAGATATCCTACTGACAAGCTGGTTCTGTTGGAACTCACTCGGCAACTGACAGTGTATGACAAGATTCAGAAAGGGAAGAGGAAGTAGGGATTGGATTTCCCAATTTCCATAGGAGAGAATAAAGCTTAAGAGTGCCCATATCTAAAGGCGGTCGAAAGATCCCAGAACGAGTTGCACTTCTTCCATCTGTCATTCTACTTAGGAAGGCCAGATTTTGATCCCTATAACAAAATTAAGTCGATGGCAGGTGCAAGGTATTAGCACACAACACACCTTGAAGATTTTTGGACCATTGTTGCAAACGAAAATGAGATAAGGAAAAGGATGCACTCCAGATTACCCCTGAACATCATCAGAGCTTGCAAAATCTTTCACGTACCTGATCAGATGGAGGAAGATTCAAATGTGCTTCAGAAAGGGTGTAATCCAAAAAAAGGAAAAGGTTACTCACCCCTATGACTGGCAAAGGAAGGAGATTTCAAATCTTGATGCATTGGCAAAACCAGTTCCTGACTTCACAAGGTGGTGGGTTGAGCAACAACATGACAGATTGACTATACCAAAAGAAGACTGGACATACAAGTTGTTGGGACATCAACCACTGCGGGATGAAAGACCAAAGAAACCTTCCGGAGATAGAGTTGAAGGAGAGATTCCGTCAGGAAGTGCGGAACACATAAGGGAAAAGGGTGTTACTCAGGAAACACACACGAAAAAGAGGTTGTATCTTCATGTTGAAGAGCTATGGCAGAAAAGACCAAGACCTGAGGATATGCCATCCTCACCTAGTCGAACTTCAAGTGTGCAGGAGATAGGCACTTTCACCAGGTAAGAAGTAGAAACAAGCAGAAGGGAAAGAACAGAGCAAGGAGAGCAAAGCATGACAAGGCAGGTTCAGGATAGATTGAGTATCAATGTCAATGAGGGGTTTGCGCCAGCAAGAAGCAAGGAACAAGATGTTACCACCGAAGAAAGTCTTGGTGTGTTTTTCAGAAGGATAATAGAAGAAGAGATTCCCACCACATAGACACCAGCTCCAGAGGTGATGGCAGAAAGTCCTGGAGTCGAGGAAATCGACACAAGAGCAGTACAGGGACAAGAGCAGCTGGCAGTGCAGAAAAATCAAGAAGTCGCCCTTCCAAAATGGGTGAAGCAGAGGATCCAAAGAAGTCAGGAAAAGGAGGTTGATCTGGCAGTCGAATTATAGGAAATCATGAACAGGGTCAACCAATCACAAGAGAAAGGAAAAGCTAAGAGGTTCGCGAAGATTGTTAGAGGAGAGTCCAGATCCAGAACCCTTCAGCCTGCAACACCAGTCGTGGACAAGACAAAGGATCGAATCACTCCAAATGAGTACAGAGTAGCCGAATTTGACTTAGGTCATGCCTCTTGAGAGCAGGTATTGGAGGAACTTGATGATTCTACACAGGTTGTCAAAAACAAGATGAGGAAATCAGAAGAGAAATACCAGAGGCAGAAGGGAGAGATCAAAGCATTATGCGACTACATCAGTAGCCTACCTCATCCAGTGAGGGAAGAAGGTCCATCTTTTGTTCCTCTGCCGGTTATTCCAACTGAGTCAGTAGAGAGTATAGATAGAATCAGGTGAAATTCTCAAGGGGCGGAGGCTTGGATCGAAGGCATCCAAAATGAGGCCTACAAGCATGCCGAAGACTTGGTACGAGTTTATGAGGAATCGTGGGAGGATGAGCATATCTATTAGGATGAGATGATAGCGAAATTACAGGAGTTGATGGAGACGCCCATGCAGGTACTAGTTGACCGTGGGATAGTTAGAGAAGGAGAAGCATATGATTTCACCCGATGGTATGGCGCAATGCTCGTGGCCAAGGAAATGTTTGGGCATTTCATTGAGGAATCCACTCGATTGAAGGGAATAGCTAAGAATATCAAACAAGAAATCTCCAACACTGTCACATCACTAGTGTCAAAAAGGTTGTATGAAAATGAGATAACTGTAGGCAACCTGAAGAGTAAATTGGAAGAATTCTTTAGATTGAATTTCTTCACCAGGGATGACTTCGAGAACTTCTCCACTTTCTCGAATGACATGCATACTGCTCAGGATTTATTGTCAGAATGGGAGGATAGCTTAAGAAAATCTGAGTGAGCTATGGTAGCTCTGGAATTCAGGCAAGAATCAGCACCAAGTGTCAACGTGGATGAATTAGAAGCGGTTTTGGGAAGATTCCAAGCATTCAGGCAGAAATGTCAAAGGTAGACTTCTTGGTAGAGGTGCATTTAATGCATAGTGGGCACGCTTAATGGTCATTTATTGCACCCCACTTCCCTTCTGAGCATGCATGCATAATGGGTACTTATTACCCACTATGATGGTGGATTCCTTTTGCATTAATGTAGATTCCTTCTTCCTTGCCCTAACCCTAATTAGGGCTGAGGTGGCACGATCTAGGCCATCGGTTATTGTTTTTTATCCGGGCCGCCCTTTGTATTCAAGGACCTATATAAAGGCCTCACTTCCCATTTGTAAAGCAGTGCATTTTGAGATTGTTGCTACAAGCTACTGAGACAATAAAGTTTTCATAGAAGTTTGGTGAATACTTGATGTGTTTTAGTGCTTGCTTGGTTTCATAATTCCCTCATTTAGTTTAGATTTGTTGGATAAAAGTTAGATGAAGTGTCGTGATTGCAATGGAAATATGGTGGTGTTTTGATGAGTTGCTTTGGTTCATACTTTTGACGTTTTACTAATTGTAAATCGTTGTGCAAAGTTAGCCTGAACCTACTCTCGTGCATGCTTAACTTTTGTCATTCACGTACATTGTTGTTCATGATGTTGTTCGTGGTGGTATGAAAAATTTTCGCATAACCCTTGAAGATTGCACTGGTTCTCGTGTAGTTGTAGTATAACTTGGCGAAGTGAAACCTGGTTATTAAGAATTTGTCCACCGAAGTAGTATTCATTGCTATCATTGCCCTTAGAAGTAGATTAAAATTCTTGAACCCTACTCTCTGTTGCTTTCCGCATATCTCGTGAAAATCCCAAAAAAGAAGAGCGTCATTGCAAATCTTTCCAAGACTAAAAGCGTAAGACCCCTTGTGATATTCAGCAAATCACATTTACCACCAAGCTTATCCACGGTTAAGACCTGACATGAAAGGAGCCTTGGAGTGACCTATATGATCTTCTCGCAATCTTAGCATATACGGAACTTTGATCAAGAGAGGATAAGATACCTCGATATTTTGTTCTACTGTTTGGTGGGTCATAAAACGCACATCAACAGGTCTGGCCGCTTCTGAAAGGAAGTTGTGCGGGATACCAAAAGGTCAATGGATGGAAGGTAAAGCCTCTGATGATACTCTCCCTCTCCCAAAAAGATATCAAGAATAAATATCAAAAAAGGAAAAAAAACTCAAACACTTTTTTCATTTACAAGTTTCTATTACATCCTGCATAAAGTTAGTTATTTCAATTATTCAGTTAATTTCCTTTCTAGATAAATCAGATTAATATTGTTAGTCATTCTATTGTCATGTGAAGACAGTTACTTTTAAATATCATATTTCCCTTTATATTGAATTTGGTTAAATAAGTTATTAGAAGTTTTCATATTCATGTGAAAAGGAACAATTACTTTATGTTAAAGTCAGTTAATAGAAAAATATTATTTCCTATGAAATGGTCGGTAATTGTTTAGAATTCAATTAGTTAAGTTTTAGCATGTTACACTACAGCTATTAAGGGGATTCGTAGGTCTTTTCCAGCTCGTGGTAGAAAGAAGTAGTAAGTTGAAGGCAGCTTATGCACAGAAGGGGAGTGGAGATCATAACTTGATTGAGCCTTTAAATGCAAGCATCTAAATAAGCTTCATCATTTCCACAAAACAAAGGGACTAGGCATGGATATTGAGCATCCCTGCCTCCATTACCATCTACAGAAATCAATTACATAACAGAGTCTATGCCACATAAGATTATCACTTGTATTCAAGAGATTTTGTAAACTCGAGTTGCTTCCTTGAACTGTGCTTGCTAGTGTTTTCTTGTACAATTGTTCAATCTGGAAATTCTAAGAAGTTGGTTATATTTGAGTAAGCTTTTTTGTATTGCTGATTGTTAATATATTAATGCATTGATGTCTTGAGAAAGTTATTTTTGAGTAACATGATTTCAATTCTAATTGGGAAAACACTGTTGTGAAACCTTTGTTGTTAACCATTGCAAGTATTTTTAAGCTGAAATATTTCATTTTGAGCATTGGTGTTTCCTATATGTTGGTGCCTGCAAATACAATTGGGATTGGTGTCTCTAGTAGGTCGGTTCCCACTACATATTATAAGTTCTATATTATTTTGTGAGGCTGAATTTGGGCAGTAGATCCAAGCTGTCATTCTCTTTGTGGTATTTTCCTTTCTAGGTTTCCACGTACATCTAGAGTTCTTGTGTTGATATGTAATTGTGCTTACTAATTGCTTAATTGTCCTCATGTCCAAACTTTTTGCCCAATTTTTCAAGAGAGCGTCCTACCTCCATTCTCTCGATCCACCAAGGCAAACTTTTAATGCAATTTTCTTGTAATTTTCTTTGAAACAACCCTCAGAATCGCATTCTCTCAAAGAGAGGCAAAATGTAGACACTAAAAATGGTCAATGCTTGCGGTGCCACTTTTTAACATCTTGGCATGTAATATCCTTAACTAATACTGTACCCAAACTTCCCCTCTTATATCGTTAACCACAAGCTCATACAGAAGACATTTATTCAAACCCTTTGTTTCCTTCATTGATTTGTTTATTATATGTACATTTTGTCAAACAAGGGAAATGTAACTGTATATGATTATAATGTTTACAGAGTTTCATTCTCTGTCTACTTCTCATAACATTAAAATAATCTCAAAAAAAACATTTGTTTTGTGCACCTGTGAACAACTGGGAGACGTATGTCTGCTGCTGAATACCCTGAACTGTCTGAACAATTAATATTTCAAGCAATGTCGTTTGCAAATGGATTGAAAGATTAATACGGCAATATTAAGAAGGCTCAAATGTTCTCCAAGTCTTAGTAACTCCAAAAATGCAGGGAATAATCACCACAACATGCTGAATAATATATTCACGGCAAT
>MU223464.1:60018-87992 GCA_018584345.1 Thuja plicata
CACGTCCTGATATTTGCTATGCCACAAATGTACTAAGTCACTTCATGTGTGAACCAAAGCAGATCCACCTAATGGCAGCTAAACACATTTTGAGATATCTAAAAGGAACAAGTGAACTTGGACTAAAGTATGACAAGACTGAAATCCAACTTCAAGGTTATTCAGATTCAAATTGGGCAGGAAGCTCCATAGACCACAGGAGTTTGCTTCAGTTTAGGTTCTGCAGTAATTTCTTGGTTTAGCCAAAAATAATCAGCAGTTGCTCAAAGTTCAACAGAGGCAGAATACATGGCTGCATCTATGGGAGCTCGAGAAGCAGTATGGTTAAGAAAATTACTCTTTGACCTATTTGATAAACCCTTATCACCTACTATTATTCATTGTGATAATCAGAGCTGCATCAAGCTTTCTATAAATCCTATTTTTGACAATCGGTCAAAACACATAGAGATTCCATATCACTAAGTAAGAGATATGGTAGACAGGAATATCATTAAACTGATTTACATCAGTATTGAAGAACAAAATGCAGATATCTTTACTAAACCTCTTGCAAAGGTAAAGATAGACTTCTTCAGAAGGAAAATTGGTATGACCAAAATATGAATGTAATTTTTATGTACATTTTTTACTCATGAATAAATAAAATATTGAAATATTTCAAACTTTTGAAGATGACAATCTTCTGTGTATACATAGGTTACTATTTCAAGGTGACGATCTTGACAATAGTAACCAAGCTTCAAGATCGACTCCCGAAAGGGTTTGTCCCAGATAGGGTCGGACATCTTGTTGCTTATGTTATTACTTGATGGGTAATAATTTGTTAAGATCGACTCTCGAAAGGTTTTGTCCCGAATAGGGCCGGACATCTTAACGCTTATATTATTACTGTGTAATAAATCATCATGATTGACACCTTTTAAGTGTCCTAGATTAGGCCAGATATCATGATATGAAAAATTCTACAAATTCTATTAAACTCTCTCTCAAGAGGGAGTGTTAAAGTATTATTCATTCGTGTTTAATAAACGATGAGACAATCATGATATATATATATATATATATATAATGAAGTAATGCAAATATTATTGAATCGACTTAATTGTCATTGAATCGACTTAATGGTCGAATATGATTATCGGCCAAGTATGCAAAGGATGTCACGTATCGTGACTGTTATATACGAACAGTCACGATATTATCAGACTGTTAGTATATGATAGTCACGATAGTATCGTGACTGTCCGATTATATTAAACGTGTCATTTGATATATGTTGGCTATGTGATTTGTGATATACGATTTACTATATGCATAAAACAATAATCATAAGTTATACAATATGTTAATATGAACAGCCATGACTCGTCATATAACTTAATATGATGAGTCATGTCTTTTCATATTCACATCCTTTAGATTCAATATATATGGTCATTATATTTTGTAGAATCAATTAATAAAAAAGGTAATTGTATTCTACTACAACCATTCAGTTTTATATCTTATTTTGATCCATAATTCCTTAACATTACTAACACACGTTAATACAATAGACTAACACACATGTTGCTAACACATTTTGTTAATAACATATTTTGTTTACTAAGGTGCAAATATTGTGTTGCATAAACATGGCCGGTTGATATTACAATTTAGTGCACTGTAAAATGAAGAGAAAATATACACACATGTTTCTTTATCCTTTAGTAATGAATAAATACACACATGTTTCTATATCCTTTAGTAATGAATAAATACATTGAATTATTAGGTAGATGGAAAAACTGGATTCTCTTTGGAGTTATTAATCAAATGAATACAACACATTTCGTAATGTTGAAATGATTTGGATGTCAACCTTTTAAGAGACTTTAACATTAAAACAAGTCTTCTATCTCTTATACCAAGTGCACAAACATGACAGAATCCATGTGGGTGATCAATACATGAATTCAAAAGTCTGGATTCCAAACATACATCAACATTCAGGCCTTGGTCATCATCTTCCAAACTAAGGAATTCCATAGATTTTATCACAATGTTGACAGTGGCCATTGCCAAGACCAATGAATAAGATAATCAGAATCCAAACATAAAAACCTGCAAAAACACCATTTCATCCTCTAAAAAATGCAAAATTTTACCCTGACAAGAAGATCTTCTCAATAGCCCTTCAATGATTTTTCTATCAATGAACTGCCATCAACAACAAGGACATGAAATTCAAATTTTCTGCTCTTATCTTCTAAATCATCATTCTTACCTAGTCCCATTGAAAAACCTCCTTCAAAGACCACACAACCAAACAATGTGGATTCATGTCTTACTATTGCAGTTGCTCTTGCATCTAGTTCAAATGTGGGATCATCCATGAAAATTATAGAGGGATTTGCAACAAGCTCTACAACAATTATTAACCTTTTTCTTTGTTCAGTTGGCAATCTAGTGATACCAGGTAGGCCTACCAATGCATCTCTTAAGTTGTCCAACTCTACAAGCTTCATGACCTCGTCAATAAATGCCTGCAAGTTGGAATATGCTCATTTAGTAGCATGACATCTTACACCATCTCAACAATATAAAGGACCTCGTTGAAAGAAAAAAATGCATAGTTGTGGACATTACAATTTTGGATTCTTTGTCAACATCTTTTGTAAGACATATATACTGAATATACCCTGTTCTTCCATCTCTTGCAGTCAAAGTTTAGGTTTGTCAGTTAAATTCTTCATGTAGTAAAACATAAATATAACCAATGCTCAGCCTTTCATACTTGCTGAAGAAGATGTAGCAAAAGTTTTGATTTTGAGAGGTGGATTTTTGAAATGGTAAATACCTTCTGAAATAGTTGGGGTCAAATACAAACAATAGGTGTTGCACCTTGGAGATGTTGAAATGTTCAATTTGAATCCTATGGACAAGTTATTGCATTTCGTTGTATGTTAGACAGGTAGAAAGGCAAATTGTTCGATATTAATGTTGACAAAAGATTAAGTTTGGCACATTGTTTTTGAAGGGTAGAAACCATTGTTAGGTGTTGCATACCTTGATTGTTGAGAGGGCAAGCCGCTCTAATCTAGCTTCTTATTTTTTTCCTTATTATTGTGTATGGATTATTTTGCATTTTGGAGTATCTTTCGAGGAGAACATTGGCTGAATGCAAAGGTCCTTTAATGATCTAACTTTGGAAATTGTTGTGAATATAAGGCCCTACCTTTCTGTTTTTCCAATGTCAATTGTTGCTTTATGTAGGGTAAGCCCCTAGGATTTGTGAATGGTTAGAGCCCATGCCATTGTCAATGGTATTTTCCTTCATGTGCCAAGTGATAGAGGGATTATTGGTATTAGTTTTGGATCATTTGGCTTCCATGGTGGGTCATTGTAATTGTCAATCTTTTCTGCAACATATAGTGGAAGATCAAGGGGTTTTGAACCGAGGTTGTAAACAATATCAATTATTTCGCCCAATGCTCCATTTACGAGGCCCGCTTGTGTCCATATGTTTATTGTTAGCATTATACATTGATCTTTGCATAGTAGAATTTCTTTTTCAAGTTGTTCATCAGCACTTGCATATTCTGTGTTGCTTTTGGTGCTTGTTGTTGCACTTATTGCAATTGGACTATTCAATAGTTTCAACATTTTTTTATTGTGCAGTTTGACTAGATCATTCGTAGCAAATAGATGCACTGATTTGTCAAATTATTCATTTTTAGGTGATGTAATTTATGTGCCTGTGCGTGCAATCAGTTGATGTCAATCTTCTTCTGTTGGTTTTGCATTTCGTATGTTTTGTAACAATTGACGAAATTGTGCCTACTCTATATTGTCACCTTGTTGGCGGAACATTGTATGTAATGTGATCACCATAGTGTACTTCTCCCATAATATATTGGTTGTAGAATGTGATGTGTAGATAGGCTTGTCCATGATGGGCGGTAGTTGGGCAAGGTTGCCAACTAGGATTATGGAAAGTCCCCCAAAGCATAGTTGTTGATTTTGAGGAAATGCTTGTCGCAATCTAGTATCTATTTTTTGTAGTAGCTTTGGGCCAATGAAGCTAAGTTCATCAATAAGAGCATATCTTATTTCCTTTAATTCCTCTTGGAATGTTGTCAATGCTTTCCCTTGTAGTTGTTGCATTTGTTTAATAGGAATCCTGAGCACTGAATGTATAGTCGATGCATGTATGTTGAATGTTGCAACACCTGTTGGAGCTAGTGTGAGGAGCTATTTTTTTGTTGTTCTCCATTACCATTCAATTCATTTCTTATGCATGTAATCAAGTATGATTTCCATGTTCTAGCTGTGCCTTGAATTATCATATGGAGTGGTTTGGTAGATACATATTTTTGTGGTTTCTAATTATCATGAGGGTTGCCTCTTGATTTGTTGATAATGTATAGTTTAGATTGTGAAAGTCTGATTGGATATTCTGACCTTGTGCACTTGTTTTTATTGTATGCATGAACTTCATTGCAATTTCATGTAGATGTTGGGGTATGTTGATCTAATCCCAATTGTTGTTGATATCAAAGTCACGTCTTCCAAGCATGTCAAGCTCGTTGGGGGTAATATTATTTATGGGCCCATTTGCGATAGCACTTGCAATTCATTCATCTATATTATTTCTTGCATGTTTGTTTCATTATTGTCTTCCTCTTCTTCTTCCAAGTTTGCTTCATTTTGGGTGATGTGATTGACATGCCAAATGTCATATCTAGTTGCATTCATGATGTTCCAATTTGCAATCATTGTATCTGTAGTGGCTCCAATGTCATTTTATATATCATGGAAATGTTTGTATAAGAGGAGCTCACTCCAACAGAATATTTAAAAATGGTCAGAGTCATAATTTGGAATGTTGTAGAACTTTGGGTAAACATTGATTATGGTTTTTACTTGCCTTTCTTTCCACTTTCTATGTTTACGCTTTGGAGAAAATGTGTAAGATCAGGCAAATTCAAGCAGTGTTATTATCTCAAGCTTTGGAGGTCACTAAATGTATGCCTGCAAGTAGGTAGATTGTATTTGGTTTGTGTCTGATGTGTTTGTTATCTGCTGCAAAATTTTGCGTCCAACATTCAATGATGTGAAAATGATTGCAAATGACAAGGGGAAGTTTATGAAGCATGTGACATGTTTCTTGTGCTCCTATGTCACGTTTGGCTATAATCTTGGTCATCAATTTCCTGTATGCTTTGAGAGTTGGACTGTCTGTTTGTTGGGATAAAGATATTCTTTTTAACATATTATTGTATGTTTCTGATGTTCTTTCTGCTTTTGATGCATATTTGGCAATGTATTTGAGAACAAGTTCTCGTGAGATAATAGGTTGGTAATCTATGTTGGTTTTCTAAATCAATAACATTTCTCAGTTGTGTATGTTAAGTCTATCATCATTTCTTGCAAGTTCATATTTTTTTCCCATCTTCATCACATTTTATAGTGGAGCTAGTTTGTTCTTTTCATGGATCTTTATACCGACACTCAAATTTTGTACCCTTCTTTCTTTAGCATGGTCCTTCTCTGCATTTTTTATGTCGTTGGACCCGGTCAATTAATTCTTTGTAGTCATGAGCAGGCTCTGTAGTTAGTATCTCATGTGTGTTGAGTAAGCATGGATCATCTAATGGAGATCTGAATAATGTGTTGTTTCTATGCAGTGCCTCACGAGGGTTCCAAGCAATAACATACTTGTCAAAAAACATTCACACTTTTTGAAGTTCTACAACATTGTTCCAATCAAGTTTATCCATTTCAGGTGCATTTTTATCCAGATAACCCCATATACATGTGCACTACATCTATGTTGCCATTCAGTTCTATACCAATAATTTTCTGCATGAAGGATTTTTTCAATGACTTCTTCACAAAATATTGTAAATCATTGATGCAAATACAATTCTATAGTATGAGCATTATTAATTATGTTGTCCATGTGCTGTCTTTTTGATAGCATTTTGGAAGGAGTGTCATTTGAGAGCAACTGATATAAATCTGGCCATTTTGTGTTTGTTCCACTCAATGTGAAGAAAAGAGTAGGTTGTCCTATTTGGTTGATCATGTTTTTCAAATCTGTACAACATTTTTTCAGTATGGTCTTGTAACTCACATAGAAGAGCCAAAGTTCATGAGTTCCTCTACAAGTTGGTTTTTTGGCAAATTTTTCAGGTATGCACGAAGGTTTTCTATAGTTGTGGGTATGTTTTCTTCTGCATTTTGCTTGATGAATATTACTGTAACTGCTTGGCTATGATGTCTGGCCATTAGATTGAAGATGAAGTATGGAAAGTGGGGATGCCTTCCAAATCTATTTTCATGGAACCTCATTAGACTTGATTAGAGTCAAAATTGTAAAAATTGTCAAAAGTTGTCATGACAACGTTTGCAACTTTACAAAGTTGCATGACAACATTGTCCTAATTGAGAAACAATGGAAGTTTTAGGGCATGGTCAGTATCACAACCACCTACACATGTGAGGAGGGGTTATATAATCCCTAAGGAGCTGAAATCTTGAGGTTGGAGAAATTTACAAGTTTTTTAAGTTAGTTTATTTTGCACTGTAACTCTGGATTTCTTAACAGTTTAAGAAGTTTTCAATAGAAGTTGATTTCAATGGATTGAAACTAGTATATTTGTATGGGATTATTGTAATTAGGAGGGTTTTATTTCATTTATCATAGATTAGAATCTTCTTTCATTCCATTTTTTAGTTTTGTAAATAGTTTTGTGATCTAGCCAGACTCTAGCCTATCCAGGACTGAGTTGTAAAGAAATGGCTCTCACATGAAACCCTACCATGGAATCATCACAGGCCTTTGGGAAATGTTAGGGGAGCCTCTGTAAATTGTAAATATGGTTGGAGGAGGTTTGGAAGTGGTAGTTTCTATTTTTTTCAAGCAATCCCTAGGTGAGACTAATGAGACCCGATTAGGAGCTTGGAGATGAAAAAGTGTGTTTGAATGCAGGAGTTCGAGTGTGGATTTGAATCAAAGAGGTTTTAAGGAGTATTTGGAATTGTGTAGAGACCCTAGAGGACAATTGGCACTTGGTTAATCTATTGGATGACATTTTGAAGCTTAGAATCCTTGACTGGTTCTGAAAATCCCAATTAGCCCTAAAAGCCCTTGATTATAAGAATCACATGTACAGACAAGTTGGGGAAGGGAGACCTAGAAAATATTAGGTAACTCCGTAAAGGGTGTCAGAGTCTTACATTTTTTCAAAGGTTTTTTTGAATAAATTTTCCAAGAAAAGCCAAAAACTAGTGAATTAGGCCTAATAGACCTAATAAGGCTACTAGCCTAAATTGAAACAGAAACTTGAACTCGAAGTAAAAGAGCTTGATACCCCAAAACAAAGGGATAAATATGGAGTTGAAAGGGATGCTAGAAGGAAATTGAACCCCTAAAAACACTTAACAATAAGAATTGAGAAGAAAGAGACATTGGATGGAGGCTAAAGGAGCTAGTAAGTTGGTTGCTTATTGGAGATAGATACCCTAGTGAAGCACAAGAGATTGTCACCTTAAGGGGAGGCATTGAAGAAGTCCTACTAAATATTGGAGACTTCTTAGAGGATCCTAGGAGTTAGGGTTAGGATATTGGAAGGATTAGTAACTTAGCGAGTTCCAATCAAGCAAAGTGAAAGCAAGCTAGTTAGTATCTATCACTTTCCATTAGTTATTCATACAATATCATAGCACGTGTGTTTGTGGCATACTAAAGAATCCCCCTATTTTTAAAAAATAATGCTCTAAACTCCTTTTTCTCACCCCTCTCCAATTACCCCCACACATATTTTCTTATATAAACCCCCACCCCCACCCCAAACACCCCCTATTTAAGCAATATATTGCCCCTTTTTCTTTCCTATTTTAGACACCCCAATTTGAATGCACATGGCATTGTATTGCCCCTTTAGTGAGGACCCCATTATTTAGAGAATGATGTGCCATCAAAATATGATGTAGAGCATGGTGTTCCTTCAACATGAGATGTAGAGCATGGTATGCCTTCAGCATGAGATGTAGAGCATGGTGTTCCTTCAACATGAGGTTTGGAGAATGGTGTTCATTCAACATGAAATGATGTTGTGCCTTTAATATGAGATGTTGTAGATGACGTGCCTGTAAATTTGTAATTTAATTGCCTCATTACACATGAAGGTTTCTCATTCATTCCCTTTGTGCTACCGATTCGAATTCTCTCTTATTTTACGATGATGTTTCATGTTCCTCTTCCAAAGACATGTCCTCTTGTATGGTATGTAATTTTATTCCTTCACAAAGTTCTCTCATCCTTTCCCTTTTCTTTTCATTATTTGCTTCATGCTCTTCTGATGTCTTGTCTTCAACATGATGATGAATACTACATGTGTGCAGAAGTATGACATAACCTAGTTTATAATACAAATTTGTATATAATGCACACTCACAATTAAAATTGTTCATTATAATTCTCAAATTAGTTTCAAACTCTTCAATACTTTGAATTTTTAAATATCTTCTTTCAAATTCAAATTTGAAATATAAATAATTCTATTACAAAAGGTAAAATGAGGAAAATAACAATATCATATTATCAATTGTAAATAAAAATTTTAATTTTAACATTTCAATTCTAAAAAAAATGAAAAACTTACCTCAAATGATCACAATCTGATTTAAAAACTCTCATTTCTCATCTTCTACATTGTATAGTGAATAAAATGGTGGTAAAAAGGTGGTGGAATATGTTGATAATAGTTTATGAAGGAAGTCAACACCATGAAAAGGATTAATTTGTCAAATAACATGCATAAACTAAGTAAGAATAAAAAATTGGGCCTGATTCATGGGTCCCTTGGTATGTTTACCATTTTAGAATAGAGAGGGATTTTTGGTTTAGGGGTCAAAGTTTAGAGTTTGAGAGAGAGACAGAGAGAGAGAGATTCATAGATAAATGTTATATTTCTTGCATGCATAACATATGGTGCACTCTTTATAGGGTGCACTCCATATAGGCCACACACCATATAGGGTGTGCTCCATGCTAATGCACTAGACATATTTAAGATGGAAGACATCCTTTTTTCATCACATATGGTGAACACCATATATGTTAAAAATACTCGTTTCCCTCTCTCCTCCTCTTACTCTATCCCTCTCTTCTCTAAAATTCTTGAGGCCTCAACACCAAAATATAAGCCCTAAAACCTATATAGTAGTCTATAAACACCATATCGTAATTCCTGAGGCCTTAACCCTCTCTCTCTCTCTCTCTCTCTCTCTCTCTCACAACCCTAAACCCCATTTAAATATATCATCCTCTCACTCTGTCTCTCTCTAAGGTCAACAACCTGAAGAAGAAGAAAAACACATCAATCTTCCTGGTGCACCCTTGCAACAAGGTCAAAAAAAGAACTCTAAGCCAGTTCAGAGTCCTTGACTAGAACCCCCATTTCCTTAAAGGTTAGAAGTTTCAAAGCCAATAGAAGATCCAACCTTTTATTTGTTGGATTAGTTAAAGCACATGTGTTAAAAATACCTTTGTTTTAAGCTATGAAGGATGTACCAATCTACAACAAAGATGTTAGGGACACTTATCTCAAAAATACAGGTAGGAAAAAGAAGGACCCAAAAATAGTGTATGTAGCGGGAAAATTGGTAGACATCATACTATGGAAAGTGATTGTGCCAAAGTATTCTGACCCAATTTGTCTTGTAGTTGGATTCACTATAAACGGAATCCAAGTAAAGAATGCTCTAATAGATTTGGTAGCAACCATAAATTTGATGACTAAGGATGTCATGCAGTAACTAATTGTTAAAAACTTGAGACCCAATCCTATTATCCTATAGTTAGCAGATAGTTCTACTGTCAAGCCAAATGGGATGGTATAAGAACTAGTTGTTACTTTGGACTCTTGGGAATATCTAAGAGATTTCATGATTCTTTCTCACAAGGCCACATTAGGAGGGTATCCCATTATTCTAGGAAGGCCATGGCTAGAAACAAAATATGCCTGTATAGGATGTAGGTCAAGTGATATGACTATCTTTGATGGGATCCGTACAATGAAACTTGTTCTCTATCCTCTTTCTCAAACACACACACTGATTTAGACAAACCCATCTATCCAAGCATATGGGAGGACATAGAAGAATTTAACTCCATTACCCATCTAATAATTCTTGAAAGGAACCATTTCACATAGCTTCAAGAAGAAGATTAAGTACTCTGCCAGATTATTCAGAACCCCTATGCAAGAGATGAGGAACCAACTCTTCCTGGATATTACCTTACATGATCATTACACATGCTTACTCAACTTTTGATGTAGCTAAATTTCCTGCAACATCAAACATGCTTCGTACACTTTTACCACATGCAATAAAATTGTCATACATAAGTGAATCAACCATAGTTGAGTTAAACAGACAAGTAGAACTCTCACCAGGCATATGTTTGAATATTAACAACAAGCTTAACCAAGATCAACAGTGTCCCTAATAGAATTGTTAAAAAACATCAAAATGGATTTGCATGGGACTATAATGACATGAAATGCCTAGATCCTAAACTTTTCACCCATAAAACTTATATCAAAGAGGATTGAAGAAAAGTTAGGCAGCTATAGAGAAGAATTAACCTTGCACTAAGATAGATTATCAAAATAGAGTTCCAAAAACTATTGGATGTTGGATTTATTTATCCTAGTTTTTATATTCAATGGGTATCTCATCTAGTGATAGTGCCTAAAAAGGGAAGAAAATAGAGAGTTTGATTTGATTACAGAGAGATGAATACTACCACTAAAAAGAACCACTTCCCACTTCCCTTTATTGATCAAGTCCTAAATTATTTGGCACGAAAATAATATTTTTCCTTCTTAGATGGATCTATTGGTTATAACTGTAATCACTCAAAAATGGTCTTCTAAACTATAAGCACCTAATCTCGATTAATCAATCTTTAATAATTAAAGTCCTAACCAAAGGTAATTTAGTTCATCAATTCAACCTGATCTGATCACTAGGTTGTATTTAATCACCAAATCAATCAAAATCTCAAATATCAACATTATCAGGCAATTAAATAATTCTTATCAATATTTATTTAGTAAATATCCTAGCATATTTATTAAATAATCTAATTTTCCATTAACTCATAAAAAGGGAATTAATTTGAGAAAATTAATTAAAAATTTGACAAAAGGAGCAAAATGGAATAAAACAAAGAAAGAAAAAATTTTGAGTTGAAAAAAGAAAGATGAATAAATCGGTTAGAAAAACATTTAATATAATCTTATCTCAATAAATCACTCAAGAAAGTAGCCAATCAGCTCAAAATCACATGGATTGTGCTAATTCTGGGAGAATCTTGACCACTCCTCAATCAGTCTCGACCATCACTTTTATCTGAGTTTCCTATAAAATCAGGTTCTCACCTCTCAAATCATATGTACACAGAGATATACATACATAGATACACAAAAATCAAGGAGAATATTGCAATTGAATAGCATTGTTATCATGCTAGATTGTTCTTGATTAATTGTACATCAAATCATTCTAGTTTACTTTTTACCTTGCATATTAGATTTTAGAATTGAATCATGAATTTTATATAGCTTAATTTTCTTATTGTTTTGCATCAATTTAGATTATTTTTCATCTTATTTGAATTCAAAAAATCCAAAAAATGCATTAATCATGCATTCATATTCAAATCCTCTGTCTTGGTGTAGTCAAGTCACTAGTAATGCTTAAAAAATATGAGAGCAATCATACTCGCATCGTTTAGGAGGAAATAGATTGATTTAGTACGGTTTATATGTCATTATCTTATTTCATTTATCTAACCATGTATGTAATGATCTAGTGAGTGTTTTTGACAAACAAGTACGCAAATTTCATGCACATTTTTGGTGCCCATCATGGGGCTCAAAATTGAATTTTGGCCTCAAATATTAATTTCTTGGATTTTGTCCATACATTCTCTGCCAAATTCTCGTATGAGTTTTTATATAGGACTGTACGAGCCACAATCCTTTATCGTATCATCTGGTGATAATTGTTGTATGACTATGTGAAATTGTCGTATGATTTTATGCTTGACTGTACTTTATCGTATGGAAAATAAGAGTGTTTTAAAGGTTTTTTTTAATGCAATTTTGGTATTTCTAACCTTGACCTTTGCATTTTCTCTATTTTTCTGATCTTTTGAACAGTCTAATGAGTTGTTTGTACAATGTTTGTCCAATAATACACTTGTCAAAGACTATATAAACTACTATGACTACTGACGAATTGTGTTTGTAGGTTGCCTAAGGAGATACAAGAAAACATCACGTCTTCCTCAATCATTTTATTAGGCACTTAATGTTAGAATAACTAAGAGGGGGGTGAATCAGTGGCCTTAAAAATAATTCCAATAAGATCCAACCAAAAACTTATCTCTCAAAATATAATACCCTCTAGTTATCTTTCAATCCAGCAAGATGTATGCCATAAATAAACTTAACAAATATAACCTGATCGGTAAGATATATTGTTTATCTTTTCTAGACTTTACCGAATAGCAGTAAATAAACTTATTGTTAACCGACCAATCTAGTTTCAATAATATGTAAATCAAAATATCAATGCAATGAAACATGTACACATTTGACACATATATTTTAACGTGGAAACCCTGCTAAGGGAAAAACCACCTGGGACCGGTAACCCAAAATATTTTCACTCTTCTGAAGTAAGCTCGGTGAAGAGCCAACCCTATTAAAGGTTACAACACACACTGTTAAGTGCAACCTTGTTAGAGGATTTAAAACCAACAGTTTATATTTTGACCTAGCACTTACTATGTTGTCAACAAGAAAACCTTTTGATACTCTTGAATACCTCAATATAATAAGGACTTTTAAATCCCACTCGGTTAAGAATTTTTTTGAATCAATGGTTAAACTGATACAATAAATGATTTGCTCAAAATAAAACTTTAACTTGCAGATATTCAGATCTATTGTTAGTTAAATTATACCTCTCTGATCAATATTCTCTTCAATTCCTTTGCTCTCTTCCTTTGTTCTGCTCAGTGAATGCTCTGTCCTCTGTTGCTCGGTGTCTGCAGAATTCCTTGGCTCTTTTCTTCAGCATGTATGATCAGATCTACATGAAGAATTCAATCTTCACCAGAATATATTCAACATTCCTCTTTTTCATAATTAATTCCTTGTCTCTTTATATAGAAATGATTAGTCGCTCAATCTCCTTATTTTTGTCATAGATCCCTTCTTGTTCCTCAAAACTTGTCATGCTTTCTTTATCCCGTAAAGATTTGCTTTAGTTCTATTCCGTAGATCTCTCCTTGATAACTATGAATAAAACATGCTTTAAATATTCTTCCTTGCTTTAGTTTAACTGGTCGTTGAAAATAAAGCAATCAGTTAGTCAAACTCTAAATATAGCTCTTGCCAGCTAAGTAGTTTTGTCGTTCTTTAACTTTAGTTATGTTCGGTCATCAACTCCAGTTATGCTCAGTAATAACTTCAGTTTACTACGGTGCTCGGTATACACTTTCTTGATAACACTTTCTCAGTTACTATTGTACTTGGTTTACACTATGAACTGCTTCATGTTCACTTGCTCGGTAATCACTATCCGTCGATGTTCACTGTCACTTGGTGTATACAGACTTTTTATGTTTTACCAATAACATAAACTTTGTCGCTTCAGATTTTCAAGGTTATGACCAATATGTATATGATCAATCAAACTATATCAAGTTGACATCAATGAAAATACAATACATTAATTGATTTAATGTCTTGCATTCACTTTTGCATCTTGGTGATCATCAACTTATCATCTTCAAACATTCAATCAATTATAGTTCATCAATCTCTCCCTTTGGCATTGATGGCAACATACTATGAAATATGCAGTATAAGACATGCCATAACATACCAAACTTATTGTTCTATAACCAATTCAAATATCTGAGTCTCGGTAAGCTCTTCTAGCTTAGATTTGATCCTGTTGTGTTCTCTCCCTTTCTTCAATCCCTTTAATGGATAGGTGTAGCAATTTTGTCTTCTGATTATGTCTCTCCCTTTCTTTTAGAATCTCTTCTCCGTTTTCTAGATAGATATGCAGTGTTAACCCTCTCCAATTCTCTCTCTTTGACGGATGGTAATTTCATTGAATCTTTCTCTTTATTTAGATGTTCTTCTCCTTGATGTATATTTCATAAAACATCTCTCTCCCTTTGACAACAATGCCAAAAAAAATTTTACAGCTTTGTGGTAGCCAACAATATTTTTCTCGCTTTGAATCTTTCTTTCCCTTTAGTGGACTAATAAGTCATTATAGTCCATATCTCTGCTTGCATCAACATGAATAATCTTCTGATAATGCGTAGGCTTATTCAGCCTCCAAGTCATCTTAGTGACCAGTAGACAAGGGTCGAACCCCTAGTTTATTCCTTAGCTACTCAAATGTATATTTTAGCAATGGTTTTGTGAAGATGTATGCTAGTTGTTCTTTAGATTGTACATATTCCAATATTACCTATTTCTCTTGTACTTGTTCCCTCAAGTTATGATACTTAATAGCTATGTGCTTTGTCTTAGCATGCATAACAAGGTTCTTTGAGATGTTTATAGCACTAGTATTATCACAATAGATAATTACTGGGTCAAGAATTTCTTTATTCATACCTTTCAACAATTGCTTGATCCATGCAATGTTAGAGCAATTTGCAGAAACAACAACATATTCTTCTTCTGCAGTTGATTGAGATATGCATCCTTTCTTTTTACTTATCCATGTGACAAGTCGGTCACTCATAAAGAATTCTCCTCATGTAGTGCTCTTTCTGTCATCTATGTTTCCAGCCCAATCAACACTAGTATAAACTTGTAGCTCAAATTTTCCTTCTTTATTGTACCACCAACCATAGTCTTTAATGTTTTTCAAATATCTCAAAATTATTTTAACAGTAGTCATGTTTGATTCCTTAGGATTAGCAGAGAATCTTGCAACAATACCAACTGCATGTGCTATATCAAGTCTAGTGTGTACAACATACATTAGTTTTCCAATCATAGATTTGTATAAGGTATGATTTACCTCAGTTGTCTTATTTTCCTTTGTCAAGTTGCATCTGGTTTCCATAGGTGTTCCAACTGGTTTGGAGTCCTCCATGTTGAATATATTCAAAACTTCTTTGATGTATTTGGATTGTGTGATGTAGATTCCTTCATCTTGTTGTAGAATCTGTAGACCAAGAAAAAATTTGATCTCTCCAAACATTGACATTTCAAATTCTTTGCTCATTTCATCAAAAAATGACTTACATAGCATATCATTACCTCCAAATATGATATCATCAACAAATATCTCAGCAATCAAAACTTTATCATCAATATCTCCTTTCAAATATAGATTATTGTTATCACTTGTTCTAACAAATCCAATACTAATGAGATAAGAGTGAAGTCTTTCTTACCATGCTTGCGGTGCTTGTTTCAATCCATACAAGGCTTTGTGTAGTTTACAAACCATGTTCCTCTTGTTAGGACCAACAAACCCTTCAGGTTGTTCAATGCATACCTCCTCTTCTAGTATTTCATTCAGAAATGCATATTTAACATCCATTTGGTATACTTTGAATTCTTTAAAAGCAACATAAGCAAGTAGAATTCTTACTCCTTCTATTCTAGCAACGGGTGCAAAGGTTTCACCATAATCAATACCTTCTTCTTGTGCATACCGGTCTTGCTTTGTTCCTTGTGACTTCTCCATTCTCATTAAGTTTGTTTCTGAAAATCCATTTGGTGCCAATGACATTTTTGTCACTCGGTCTAGGTACTAATTTCCATGTTTTATTCTTCTCAATATTTTCAAGCTCTTCATTCATTTCACTAACCCATTCTTCATTCTCAAGTGCAGCATTAGCAGATTTAGGCTCAAAATCATAAATCAAACATCTATTGTTAAGAGATTTACTTCTTATTCTCATTTCTTCTCTTTTGTCTCCAACGATTTGGTCCTGTGGATGGTGTCTTCTAACATATTTAGCAAGTACAAGTTCAAATCTTTGTTCTTCATTTTGATCTTCATCGCTCAGTTCAACATTGCAAGCATTTTCCCGATTCTCGGTGTGTATAGCATGTTGCTCGGTTGCATTGTTTTGTCACTTGGGTAAGATGTCAGGTTCTTATATGTAGACAAATCTATTGTAATATTTAGGTTTCTTTATGCTTTCCTCGTCATTTTTCTCAACAAATTCATCCACTTTAACATTTTCACTTTCAAAGATTTTGTTAGAAGATTTGTTCATACATTTATAAGCTTTTCTTTTAGTAGAATATCCTAGAAATATTCCTTCATCACTTTTAGAGTCAAGTTTCCCATTTCTATCATCTTTCATTATATAACATTGACCTCCAAAAATTCTAAAGTAACTCACATTTGGTGGTGCAGGAGCACACCTAGCTCAAACCCTTAGCTTTTTATTTCTAGCATGTACTGACTCTAGCCCATTCAGGAGAGTTTGTGTGGACCTTAGAAGGTCATTTGTTTTATTTCCCTAAGATGGATATGACTAGGTAAATCCATGTTTAGATAGGTTTCTTAGTTGGTTTCCTTTAGTTGTGTGTGTGTGAGGTAGTTGTAAGCCTCTGTAAATCCAACCAAGGCATCAAGACCTTTTGATAAGCTGCTCAGTATGACTGGTGCTCGGTTAACACTAATAATTTTGGTTGACACTGGCACCGATTTAGACTGGTGCTCAGTTTTTCATTACTGTTACTCGGTAAATTTAGTCGTAATGGCCCATGAAAAGCGGATCTTGTCTTTTATGGCCAGTATGGGAAGTTGTAACGGTTCCTGAAGAGATGCTTGTGAATGAATGGGAAGTTAGGGTTGTTCCAATGAGAGGATGGTTATTAATAACATCCCAAGCCTTCATTTAGAAAAGAGTAGAGATTGAAAAAGAAGAGAAGTTACAAAGTTGCATATTATTGTAGTTTTTGATTTTGTTTCCAGAAATGAAAAGTTGAAGACTATGTGTTTAGTGGATAGCAAGATTCTTTGCTCATTTTGCATGCTAGTAGATTAGTTTACTTTATTTATGTTTTTCAAGTTGTTAGTTCTTCACCCATTTTGGGTTGTAAACAGTAATGGCTCCTCGAGATTCCTGAATCCATGGTGAGAATCATGCATTGGGATGGAACTCGAGAGGATCCCTTGTATATAGTTTCCTTTTTATTTTTGGTAGGAGAAGCTACAACGAGTCTGGAGATCTTAACCTAGGTGAGCTCGGTAATAGTCTGGCTAGGGAAGAGAATGAAAGCAATGTTCTAAAAATATTGATTGAGTGAGTAGAATGAATCTATTTTTGTAGGTTCAGTGAGGAGGATGAATAACATTTTGATGGGGGGACTGAGTCTTGAAGAGGAGGTGAATTTGATAGTGACTTACCTCAGTTTAGGGTTGTGTATACCATAAGAGATCTAAGAGAAAGATATCAGAGCAGAGCCAAGCTAGTTCTATAGTAGCAACGAGACTCCAGTACCACATCAGATTGGTATCAGAGCTTGAATTGATTGGGCTTGTGGTAGATGTTCTAGCCAACAATATCAGTAGGTGAAAACAAGATGGTCACCAATGCAAAGCTAGCAAAGGAATTAGATGAGAAAAAGAGTGTAATTGAAGACCAAAGGGAAAGGAGTAGACTCCTTGAAGAAGCTCTATATGAGATGAAGGTAAAACTTCAAGAAGTTGTAGATGCAACTAAAAGCAGAAATGAAGATGAAGTCAGCAGCAACAAAGGGAAGAAAAAAGTTGATGAAGAAGACTTGATACCTGAACCAGACCCTCCAATGAGTGAGCAGCCATTTCTAAAAGCTCTCAGAGCCCTAGGAGGAAAAAATCTTGAAGGAATTCCATTCTTTAATGGAAAAATGGACAATAAAGTAGTTGTGGAATGGATAGAAGGTATTGAGAATCATTTTTAATGTGAGGGCATAACTGAAGCACAAAAGGTAAAAGTTGCAAAGTCAAGGTTAAGAGGTTCAACATTAACATGGTGGAAATACCTACAAAAAGAGAGGGAGAAGATGGGTAGGCATACTATTTCAAATTGGAAGGCCATGTTAAACAAGGTAAAGGAGCAATACCTACCTGAGGATTATGAAATCTAGTTACACAAGAAGAGGCAAAGTTTGAAATAAAAAGATTTGGATGTGGCTACGTATACTGAAGAATTCCAAAAATTGTGCTTGAGGTCAAGAGTCCAAGAGGATGAGACTATCAAGGTGGCTAGGTATCTTGAAGGCCTAAAATGGAATATCCAAGAGGAAATCAGTTTTTGGACTCCTACGACCGTCCATAAGTGTTTCCAACTTGCATTGAAAGTGGAAGAGAAGAACAAAAAGAAATCAAAATCAAACTTTAGAGGAAGAGGTAGAGGTAGAGAAGGAAGAGGACAAGGAGGCTATGGTGGAAGAGGATCAGATTCAAGGAAGAAAAGTGAGAACAAGCTCGCTAAAAATAAGGAAGGAAACTCAAATAGAGGAGGTTTCAGCAGAGGTAGAGGCTCTAACACTAGTTGGAGAGGAAGGAGCAACAACAATCAAGGAAGAGGAGCATCCTAATTTTCCACCATGAAATGCTACCACTATAATCAGCTAGGGCATCCTGCCTATAGGTGTCCTTAAAAGGGTTCTACTTCTCAAGGAGGTGGAAGAGAGTTAACTATGTCCAATAAGAATCAAGTTACAACAGCAAGCCATATGAGGTACCATTAGAATCAGAGGAAGGTGAGAACCTCATGATAAAGAGGACCTTAATCAGAGAGCCAGGAAAAGAAGAACCAAGCCAAAGGAGAGAACTCTTTAGAGTGAAGTGCAAGATCATAGGGAAGGTGTGTAGAGTCATTATTGATTCAGGCTCAACTGATAATATCATTAGTGAAGAGGTAGCCACCAAGTTAAATTTGAAAAAGATTCCACATGACAATCCATACAAGGTTACATGGCTCAACAAAGGACAACATGTGTTTGTAGGAGAACAATCATGGGTAGAGTTCACCATTGGAAAGTATGAAGACACAGTTCTATGTGACATTCTTCCCATGGATGCATGTCACATTCTACTTGGAAGGCCATGGAAATTTGATAGGCAAGCCATGCATGATGGAACCAAGAATGCCTACTAATTCAAGAAAGATGGAGTGACTTTCAAAATTCAAACCCTGATAGAAGAAGGAGAGATGAAAACATCAAGTCCAAGTGTGAAGACCCTAGGAGAAGGAGAAGGAGTTGGGTTTGCTTTAGTATTGAAGCTAAAAGATGAAGTCGTTGTCAAGAAATCAGAGATACCAAATGAGGTTAAAGAAATACTTGAAGAGTATAGAGACATTGTGAATGATGGCCAACCCACTCCCCTACCTCCTAAGAGACTTGTTAGCCACAAGATTGAATTCATGCCAGGAGATACCCTACCCAACAAAGCTACCTATAAGATTACCCCTCAACAAAATGAGGAAATAGCCAAACAAATCAGAGAGCTATTAAACCGAGGCCTAATTAGAAAGAGCATAAGCCCATGTGCAGTCCCTACTATTTTAGCACCTAAGAAAGGAGGATTTTGGAGACCTTGTACTGATTCTAGATTCATTAATAAAATCATCATTAGGTATAGGTTCTTAATACCTAGAATTGAAGACCTAATGGATTGTTTAGGGGAGACAAAGTACTTCAGAAAAATTGATCTTAAGAGTGGCTACCACCAAATCAGGATAAATGAAGGAGATGAATGGAAGACAACCTTAGAAACTACAGAAGGTTTGTATGAAAGGATTTTAATGCCATTTGGTTTGTCTAATGCTCCCTCAAATTTTATGAGGCTTATGAATGAGGTATTGGTAGAATACATTGGTAAGTTTGTTGTTGTATACTTAGATGACATTTTAGTTTTCAGCAAAACTAAGGAGGAGCATATTAGGCATTTGAAAATTGTTTTCAAGAAATTGCATGATGAGAAGCTAATGATCAATTTGGAGAAGTGTGACTTCATGAAGCAGGAGCCTGTATATCTTAGTTTTGTTTTGTCATGGGGTAACCTCAAAGTGGACCAAGAAAAGGTGGATGCCATTCTAAGTTGGCCTACTCCCAAGGCTGCAACCGAGGTGAGAAGTTTTCATGGTTTAGTTCAATATTACAGAAATTCCATTAGATATTTCAGTGGGATTTGTGCACCCATGTTAGACACCATTAGAGGTTGGATGAGGAAAAAGTTTCAATGGACACCACAAGCTGAGAAAGGGTTTGAAACACTCAAGGAGAAGATAGTAGAGTTTCCTACTCTAGTTATTCCAAGCTTTGATAAGATTTTTACAGTGGAATGTGATACAAGCAATGTGGCCATTGGGGTTTTCATAAGCCAAGAAGGAAGACCAGTAGCTTTCCATAGTGAGAAGTAAATGATGCAAAGAAGAAGTACTCTTCTTATGACTTAGAATTGTATGCTCTATTCCAAGCACTCAAGAAGTGGAGGCACTGCTTGTTGTCAAAGGAGTTCATAGTATATAATGACAACCAAGCTCTCAGCTTCCTTAACTCTCAAGACAAACTTATCAACAAACACATGAAGTGGGTGGAGTATCTACAAGCCTACACTTTCAATATCAAGCATAAAAAGGGAGTACAAAATAAGGTTGCTGATGCATTGAGTATAAGGCTGCTCACAGTCCAAGAATTTCAGATACAAAGCATAGGTATTGATAGCTTCAAAGACCTATATGTTGAAGATGAAGATTTTGACCAAATCTATAATGTATGCAAGGAGTTTAAAAACAACTTTCATGGTGAGTTCTCTGAATATACTTTGCAGAATGATTTATTGTTTAAAGGAGGTCAACTTTGTGTTCCTAAAGGGTCTATGAGAGAGAATTTAATTCGAGAAAAACATAAGGGAGCACTTAGTGGTCATTTTGGAGTCAGTAAGACTCAAGAGCTAGTCACTAGGTTCTATTTTTGGCCTAGATTGAATAGAGATGTTAGATAGTATGTTGAGAGTTGTGTAGTGTGTCAAAAAGAAAAGGGAACATCTTCCAATGTAGTTCTTTATCAGCCACTTCCAATCCCAACCAAACCATGGGAATGCATAAGCATGGATTTTGTAGTTGGTTTTCCAAGAACAAGGCATGGATATGACAGTATTTATGTTGTTGTGGACAGATTTAGCAAGATGGCTCATTTAATGCCTTGTGAGACTATTCATGATGCGTGTAAAATTGCTCAGTTATTTTTTAGTGGAGTGGTGAGGATCCATGGACTCCCACTTAGTATTGTTTCTAATAGGGACACCAAATTCATGAGCCATTTTTGCAATACCTTATGTCAAAATCTTGGTACTAACTTGTCTTTTGGATCTGCCTACCATCCGCGGACAGATGACCAAATAGAGGAGGTGAATAGGAGTCTTTGTAACTTGCTAAGATGTCTCAAAAAGGAGTATGGTCAAGCATGGGACCAACTCATTAGACAAGCTGAATATGCATACAATGATACAGTGAACAGATCAACTAGTAAAAGTCCTTTTGAAATTGTTTATGGCTTTCACCCAAGAGGGATTTTTGAACATAGAGAATTGAAGGAAGGAATGCATGGTAGTGGATATTGTTGGATGATATTAGTTTTGGTTACTGATCCTGTTGTTTATATTCATGTTTTGTCACTGATGTCAACATATATTTCTATGGAGAAGATGGACTAGCTACTTAACTAGAAGGAGTGTACGGACACTATACGGATGATTTAGAATGATAGAAGTTGGAATTATATAGAAGGATGTGTGATAAAATTATTCCTAAGGTCGCTTGGCTCTAAATTACATACTATGGATGTTACAGTTGATTTAGTGAAGACTGGTTTTTCTGGACTGTAACTGTGATTCTAGACAGAGCAGGTCTCTGTGTTTTGAGTATATCTTTCTGGCGAAGATATTTCACAACTTGCAAGCTTACTGATGGGAAACTGACATATGGTAGAGTAATGGGTTGAGTTAGATTGATGTTTGGATACTGATGACATCAGCTATGGCATGTATTTTGGAGAAGACCTATTTCCTAGCCGACTTTAGACATGTAGAGTGTGAAATTAATTGAGAGAATGAATTACGGATCTGGAAGTATATGTGATGGATTTTAAATGTTGTATACTTGTTATAGATACCATGTGTATCTTAGCAAGGGGCTATGTAATTATTTGTATGATGGAAAGCCTTACTTGGCCAACCTAGTTAATTATGTATTAGGAAAGATTAACTGGCCAACCTAATGAATTACTGTAAGAGGGTATATATGAATGACAATTTCTTATGGAGACGTGTGGAAGAGAAAGAAAAGGATAGAGATGTGTGGAAGCTACGAAGCTTGTTAACTACTGGATACAAAGCAGAGTTGATACTTCATTGGAGTTGACCAAGCAAAGACATTTGCTATCAGACAGTTCACTGGAATGTGTATTGGCTTTGTACACTTGATTCAGATTGTAAATCCTTGAAGGGAGGGGTGAATCAATTATCCTTAGGTCTAGATGTAGCAAATAAAAACTTTCTATATTTTAGATCTACTCAACAATAGTAGCATAAGTCAACAACATTAATCATGCAGTTTACTGTCAATTGAAATTAGCTTGTAGAAATATAACAGTAAAACAAACCATAAGCATTCACACAAGTTGACACAACTATTTAACATGGAAACCCAATATGGGAAAAACCACCAGTAACATGCTACCAAGTTTTCACTCTTTTGAAGTGATGCCCTGTGAGGAGCCAACCCTGTTAAAGATTACAATAACACACTGCTAGGTGTGACCTGGTTAAAGGATTTAATCACCCTGTCAGGAGTGGCCTTGTTAGAGGACTTAGAACATTCCACCTGAATGTCACCTTGTTTGAGGATTTATACAAATGACTGTTAGGTCAACCTTGTTAAAGGATTTAACTGATACAATGGTTAGAAAGTAATCAACAGTTGTGATCTAGTACATACAACTTACTTTGCAAATTCAGATCCAATTACAGCTCTGATGTTAACTTACTGGATAGCCTGCATTGTCATTTCTACCTTTTGATCTACTTGGAAATTCGTCAAGCAATCACACATGCAACTCTCTGCTTCAGTATTTAGCCTTCTCTGCTAGATCATGCCAAATAGTAAATCAACTATGCAAACATTTTGCATACACATCCACACTTCACATTTAGTAGCACACCTCTTGCATACTAAATGAATAACCCCTTAAGGTTATCATATACCTCTCTGTCTAAGTCAGATAAATCTTTTGCCACTTAAATAAGATCATAGATCTTAGGTTAGGTCAAATCCAATGGATCATTCCATCTTTGCATTACATTTTCTTCTCCAAAGTAGTCTCTAATTGAATCTTGAAACCATGCATTAAATATGGTTACCCATACATTAAATGATGTGGATCAATCTTTAATTAACATTACTTATCCCAATAAAATTAACTGAGTCGGCCAGAGATCTCAAATCTCATCATTAATCCAATTACTGTAAGTTGGCCAACATCACTGTTTCCACTCGGCAATTTCATAGGTGCTCGACATTGAACAACTTTTCTCATCATGAACAACTTTGCTCAGCACAAGCAACTTTTCTCGGCACAAGCTAAAACTTGCTCGGCACAGAACAACCATAAAAACTATCTTTGAAAGATAAGAAACTAATTGCTTTGCCAGAGTGCTAACTGGTCAAGTACCCTTTTATTTGCCTTAAATCAACCATTCACTTGGTCTTCTTATTAAATCTTCTTCATAAAAAATAGATATGGTACTCAAATAGATAACAATAGTCTCACCAGTTAAGGTTTGACATCAATGACAAAAATAACAATTGCTTGCATTGTCACTTTCCAACAATCTCCCTCTTTCGCATTGATGGCAACACAAAATATTAAAACAATGATTTAACAAGCATAATTACCAACCAATCCAAAAATTCACCTGTGTTCCTTGATATGAACGAATTTTCATTAATGTCTTTAGCTTCATTCTGATTCTTCTCTGTAAAACATTTCTCCCTCTATGTCTGTAATCACACTGTAATCATCTATGTCTAATCATCTGTAGACTCCCTCTGAGTAGATAATCACTTCAATATTTTCAATAGTAACTTCTGCCTCTATGCTATCTTTCCTTCTTTGTAATCTCTCTTTCTCGACAATCTCTTCCTCTTTATAGGTAATCTCTCCCTCAACTTCTTCCTCTATATAGGTAATCTCTCCCTCTTTGACAACAATGCCAAAGACATCGATATCATTAGCATGTAGAACTTCAGTATCACGCTAATCTTGTCATCTTGATTATGATTGATTTTCTTTTCTTTCCTTATTCATCTTCACAACTTTAGCCAGCATCCTAAAGTGTGACTTACTATGCATCAATGTGTCAAATATTCTGAATGTAATATTTGATGCAACAGTCCTATACAGAACTTAATTAGCCTTAGTTAGGGGAATCACCCCCAATTTACCTCATAGATACTCATGAGCATCCTTGGGTAGTGCTTTTGTGAATATGCCTGCTAATTGTTTGTTAGTGTTCACATAATCTAGTCTCACTTCTTTACTCTTAACTAGCTCCCTCAAGTTATGATACTTGATAGCTATATGCTTTGTTTTTGAGTGCATAACAAGATTTTTAGAAATATTAATAGAACTCATGTTATCACAATATATGACAACTAGGTTAGTGATTTATTCCTTCATACCTTTTAGTAGTATCTTCAACCACATAATGTTAGAACAAATAACTGTTGTTGCCACATACTCAGCTTCAGCTGTAGATTGTGAAGTGTAGTTCAATTTTTTTCTTGTCCAGGAGATCAATCTCTTTCCTAAAAGAAATGCTCCACCAGTAGTGTTTTTCCTGTCATCAACATTTCTAGCCCAATCAGAGTCAGTGTAAACTCTGAGCTCAAACTTGTCATTCCTTTTGTAGTATAGACCATAGTCATCAGTTCCTTTCAAATATCTTAGAATCCTTTTTATTTCCATCATGTGATTTTCCTTGGGATTAGCTGAAAATCTTGCAACAATCCTAATAGCTAGGGAAATATCAGGTCTACTATGTACAACATACTGTAGTTTTCCAATCATTGATCTGTAGAGTGTTTGGTTCACTTCTTTTGTGTCATCATCTTTTGTCAGCTTCTGTCCAGTATCCATGGGTGTACTCACTGGTTTGGATTCTTCCATTCCAAAAGTTTTCATTATCTCTTTGATATATTTAGATTGAGTGATATAAATACCATTCTTCATTTGATAGATTTGTAAACCAACAAAGAATTTTATTTCACCAAACATAGACATCTCAAACTCAGTTTGCATCTCTGTTGCAAATTTTTGACATAACATATCTTGTCCACTAAATATGATGTCATCTACAAAAATTTCAGCTAATAATGTACCTTTTCTTTTCTCTGTCTTTAATTACAGGTTGTTGCCATTGGTTCTTGCAAATCCAATTTTGATTAGATAATTGTGCAATCTCTCATACCATGCTCTTGGCGCTTGCTTCAATCCATATAGTGCTTTGTGCAATCTGCAAACCATATCCATTTTGTTTGGGTCTATAAAACCATCATCTTGCTCAATATATACTTCTTCTTCCAAGATTCCATTGAGAAATGCAGATTTCACATCCATTTGATAAAATTTGGATCCTTTATAGGTTGCATATGCAAGTAAGGTTCTAACACCTTCCAATCTAGCAACTGGGGTGAAGGTTTCACTGTAGTCAATTCCTTCCTCCTGTGCATAACCCTTCCATACCAGTCTAGATTTGTTTCTTGTCACATCTCCATGTTCATTCAGCTTGTTCCTGAATACCCACTTTGTGCCAATTACATTTTTATACTTCGGCCTAGGTACAAGTGTCCAAGTTTTGTTCTTCTCAATCTGTTCAATTTCCTCATTCATTGCTTGTATCCAATCCTCATTTTCTAAAGAATCTTTCTATGTTTTGGGCTCAAATTCACATAACAGACATGTGCCATTTTTCAATTTACTTCTTGTCATAACAGCAGAATCCTTTGATCCAATGATTTGATCAGAATTGTGATTTCTTCTCACATATTTTGCTAGAGTAGGCTCAGTCCTTGCTTTAGGTTCATTGTCTGTATTCAGTTCTGGTTGATCCTGTGACTCGACATCTCCATCAGATAGCTCGACATTCACTTCTAGTAGCTCGACAACTCCACTCTGTGACTCGACAGGTGCATGTTGTTGTTCAGCAGTAGTCTCAGGTAGTGAATTAGAATCTTCCTCATCCATATATACGAATGATCTGTAGATTTCAGGCTCTTGTGTACTTTTAGCTTTATTTCTTTCTGCAAACTCATCAATTCTTACATTTGCACTTTTAACAATTTTGTTAGTATTAGAATTCAGACATTTGTATGCTTTTCTTTTCATTGAATAACCAAGGAATATACCTTCTTCCCCTTTAGCATCTATTTTTCCATTTCTGTTGTCCTTCAGTATAAAACATTTGCTTCCAAATACTTTAAAATACTTTACACTAGGTGCATAACCATACCAAAGTTTATAAGGTGTAGCATATGTACCTTTCTTGACTTGAACTCTATTCAGTGTATAGACTATAGTACTTACAAATTCTTTCCAATGTTTTTGTGCAACATTTTTCTCCATCATTAGTGTTCTAGCATAGTCCATGATAGACCTGTTCCTTCATTCAACAATACCATTTTGTGGAGGAGTCCTGGGTGCAGACATCTGTCTCTTTATGCCTCGGTCATTGCAGAACCTGTTAAACTCATTAGAAATAAACTCTCCACCTCTGTCAGCTCTCAAGCATTTCTAGCTTTTGCCTGTTTCCTTTTCAGCTTTAGCTAAGTACCATTTAAATAAGTGGAATGCATCAGATTTTTCCTTGAGAAACATTACAGTGTTCATCCTTGAATAATCATCAAAAAATAGAATAAAGTATCTAGCACCACAATAACTTCTTTCTCCAATGGGACCACAGAGATTAGTATGGACCAATTCCAGAATTTTCTCTGATATGTGTGTTTTACTTTTGAAACTAGACTTAGTCATCTTTCCTAGTTGACATTGTTTACACATAGCATTCTAAGGTTTTCTTTAACTTAGATATCCCTCTAACTTTTTTCAGTTTACTTAAGCTTACCAAGTTATCAAAGTTCACATGACACAACCTCTTATGCCATAACCAAACATCATTGTATTGTGCAAATAAACATGTTTCTTCAGATAAACCCAGATAAAATAAGTTACCTTTAGTCTGATCACCACTTCCAACTAATTCTCCAGTAGAATCATAGATCTTTGCTTTTCTGTGATGGAATTCAACTTTGTAACCAGAAGTGTTCAACTATGCAACACTCAGTAGATTATATTTAAGATCATCAACCCAATACACATCATCACATCTGATTTTGTCAGTTAGGTTAATCAATCCTTTACCTTTGATAAGACATGGTGCATCATTACCAAATTTTACATATCCTCCTTTACATTGGTTTAGGGTTTCAAACTTATCTTTGTCACCAGTCATATGATGGGAACAACCACTGTCAATGATCCAATGATCATTTTTACTCATATAAGAGATTAGTGCAGTTTCCTCATCATCATCAGAATCTTCTTTCATTGCAACATAAACAACTTCTATATCATTATCATTATCAGAAGTTTCTTCAGCAATATAACAAGATTTCTTACCTTTGTCTTTGTAGTCCTTATATTTCCTGAAGTCTCAGTCATCCTTTTTGTCTTTGTATTCTTTGTATTTGTTGTCCCTTCTTTCATCCTTTTCATTCTTGTCAGGACATCTAGCAGCTATATGACCAACTTTGTTGCATGAAAAACAAATAATAGGAAGTTTACCTCTGTATTTTC
>MU223464.1:110123-122429 GCA_018584345.1 Thuja plicata
CATTTTCTTCTCCAAAGTAGTCTCTAATTAAATCTTGAAACCATGCATTAATTATGGTTACCCATACATTAAATGACATGGATCAATCTTTAATTAACATTACATATCCCAATAAAATTAACTAAGTGGCCAGAGATCTCAAATCTCATCATTAATCCAATTACTGTAAGTTGGCTAACATCACTGTTTCCACTCAGCTATTTCACGGGTGCTCGACATTGAACAACTTTGCTTGTCACGAACAAATTTGCTCAGCACAGAACAACCAGAAAAACTATCTTTGAAAGATAAGCAAGTAATTGCTTTGCCAGAGTGCTAACTGATCAAGTACCCTTTTATTTGCCTTAACTCAACCATTCACTTGGTCTTCTTGTTAAATCTTCTTCATCAACAATAGATATGGTACTCAAACAGATAACAATAGTCTCACCAGTTAAGGTTTGACAGCAATGACAATAATAATAATTGCTTGCATTGTCACTTTCCAACAGTATACTTGTTATAGATACCATGTGTATCTTAGTAAGGGGCTATGTAATTATTTGTATGATGGAAAGCCTTACTTGGCCAACCTAGTTAATTATGTATTAGGAAAGCTTAATTGGCCAACCTAATGAATTATTGTAAGAGGGTATATATGAACAAAAATTTCTTATGGAGACGTGTGGAAGAGAAAGAAAAGGATAGAGATGTGTGGAAGCTGTGAATATTGTTAACTGTTGGATACAAAGCAGAGTTGATGCTTCATTGGAGCTGACCAAGCAAAGACATTTGCTATCATACAGTTCACTGGAATGTGTATTTGCTTTATACACTTGATTCACATTGTAAATCCTTGAGGGTGGCTTTAACCTTCTTTGGGCAGTGTGCCTTGGTAGTGAGCCTACTATTTTATTTGACTCCTAACAGGGTCTATCTCCTAATAGGGACTGTGTACTGTAATGTTATAATAAGCTCCTAACAGGGCTAATATCTTTTAATTGGGATACTATACTCTCAGTACATTATTTATGGGTGTTAATTCCCATTGGGGTTTTACCTTTAACAGGGTTTCCTCGACAACAAATATTGTGTTATGGTGTTGACATTTACTATGTTATCATTTCCATTTGTAGATTTGGTTTATAAAGTTTAAAGTTTAATAATCTAGATTACAAATGATTCACCTCCCCTCTCACTTGTCTTGTGGATTGTTATTCCTAATAATTGGTATCAGAGCTATTGGTCCTCAGAGAGAAAGTTTAACAACTTGAGGTGATCCTAAAGATGACTTACTACAGGAAGGATAGTCCAAAGTTTGATCTTGAAAACTTTGACTGTTGGCAGAAAAAGATGAGAACACATTTGTTATGGCTGGGAATTGATTACTAGATGATAACAAAGAAGAAGGAAAAGATAGCGACTGAGGATGAATTTGAGAAAGCCACTAAAGATCAAAAGAAGATATTCTCATGCAATATGGTTGCAAGGGAATCCTTAATCAATGCACTATCAGAAGGAGAATTTATTGAAGTAAAGGACTTGGACTCTGCACATGAAATCTGGACAAGACTAGAAGCACTATATGTTGGAGACAAGTTTACAAAGCAAGCAAAGGTACATAACTAGAAGACAAAGATGGAATCACTGAAGATGAGAGAAGATGAGAACATCAGAGCATATAGACAGAGAATTAATGAAGTGGTTACTGGTATTAGGAACTCTGGAGGAACTTACAGTGAGGAAGAAGTGATTGCAAAGATACTCAGATCTTTGACACCTGCATATAGAACCAAGGTTCAGGATATAGAGGAGATCATACCTTTGACACCGAACCTCACCAGAGAGATGTTAATTGGAAAGATAACTACATTTGAAGCCGCATAATTGGGAGAAACTTTACCTAAGGTTGAGTCAGCCTTCACAGCAACCGTACACAAAGGAAAAATAATCTTAACTAGAAATGCAAGCACAAGAAGTAGTGACCTAAGAGAAGAACTTGGAGCCTATGCTGATGAATGGGAACAAATACAAGAAGAAGAAAGGAAGCTAGATGAAGTCGTGGCACTAATTGCTAGAAGAGAAAAGAGAGGTAAGCGTAAGTGTGAGGGAAAATTACCTTTGAAATGTTTTTCATGTAACAAGATTGGTCATTTTACATCTAGATGTCCTACAAGAATTCCAAAGCACAAACCTAAGTTTTTCAAATCTAAATTCTCAAAGGACAAAGAATGTTATTATGCAAGTGAGGGTATATCTCATGATGAGGATGGTGACTATGATGAAATTGGATTTATTGCTATTAAGGATGATGAACCTATGCATGAAGAAAAAGCCTTAGTATCCCGAGTTGAAAAGAAATCTGAATGGTTCATAGATAGTGGTTGTTCACATCATATGACTGGAGATAAAAACAAGTTTGTGAGTTTGAAAAGACATGATGGTTGTGTTGTTAGATTTGGGGACAATACTTCTAAACTTATTATTGGAATTGGATCTATTTCTTTGGATGGAAAGACTAACACTGACAATGTATTACTTGTTGATGGACTTAAGCATAATTTGTTGAGTGTTGGACAACTAGTGGAGAAGAGTTATCAATTGAACTTCATAAATGGAAAATGCTATATCAAGAGTAAAACAAGAGGCTTGATAGCATCTGGTACTAAATCCAGAGGTAATGTATTTGAATTGAACACATCTAAAGCTTCTTATTTTATTGCAAAGGTTGATGATAGTTGGGTATGGTACAAAAGATTTTGTCATGTTAATTTTGATAACATTGTGAAGGCAAGTATGAAAAATTAGTAAGAGATCTACCTAGAATTATAAAACCATATAACACTATGTGTAGAGAATGTGTTATGGGGAAACATACTAGAAGAACTTTCAAGAGCAAATCTTATTCAGCAAAAGGGAAGTTGGATCTAGTGCATACAGATCTGTGTGGTCCTACAAGAATAAGATCATACTATGGTGAAAGGTATTTTATACTTTTTGTTGATGATTTTTCTAGAATGATGTGGGTCACATATTTGAGAGAGAAACATGAAGCATTTGACAAGTTCAAGTTATTCAAAGCAAAAGTTGAGAATGAATCTAGTTTAAAGATGAAATGTTTGAGATCACACAGAGGAGGAGAGTTTACATCAGAGCTGTTTAATACATACTGTGAATAAAATGGAATACATAGACAAACTTCAGCCCCTAGAAATCCACAACAGAATGGGATTGCAGAGTGAAGAAACATAACCATATTAGATGCTACAAGGACTATGTTGCTGGAAGGAAATGTATCACATGTTCATTAGAGAGAAGCAGTTCACACTATTGTATACACATTAAATAGAATTCATATAAGAGAAGGTACAAATAAAACTCCCTATGAATTATGGTTTGATCATGCACCTACTATGAAATATTTTAGAATATTTGGTAGTAAATTTTATATCAAAAGAGATGATGAGATAGGCAATTTTGATTCTAGAAGTGATGAAGGAATCTTTCTTGGTTATTCCACTAAGAGTAAAGCATATAAATGTTTCATGAGATTGAGGAAATTGATTAAAAGCGCCAATGTGAGGATATATGAAAAGTTTCAAATTCAGGAAATAATATATGGCTATGGTTAGGTATTAGAAACAAGAGAAGTTGATGTTGAACCTGAAGGACCCTTGATGATTGAAAATGATATTGAAGAAGAAGAACATGGCGAATCTACTGAGACATTGAAGACACCAAGGTATGTCAAGATAAACCATTCTGAAGATCAAATTATTGGTGATGCAAGCAAAGGCATGATGACTAGATCTAAAGTTAGAGATGAGATTTGTTTGATTTCTCAAGTTGAACCAAAGACTACTAATGAAGCATGTAAAGATGAATCTTGGACTAAAGCCATGGAAGAAGAACTAGAATAGATTAAAAAAACAATACTTTGGAATTGGTTCCAAGACTTAAGAACAAAAATGTGATTGGCACTAAGTGGGTTTTCAGAAACAAGATGGATGAGGAAGGAACGGTGGTAAGAAACAAGGCTAGACTAGCATGTAAAGGCTACTCACAACAAGAAGACATAGACTATGAAGAAACATTTGCACCTTTTGCTAGATTGGAAGCTATGAGACTATTCCTTGCTTATGTTGCACATAAAGACTTCAAAGTGTATCAGATGGATGTGGAGTCAGCATTCTTGAATGGTGATCTAGAAGAAGAAGTGTACATTGAGAAAACTGATGGTTTTCCTTTGACAAGATGATGAAAACATGGTTTGCAGACTGAAGAAGGCACTATATGGACTGAAACAAGCACCAAGGGCATGGTATGCAAGACTGGATAAACATCCACTTCACCTTGGATTCAGAAAAGGTAATGCAGATAGTAATCTATATTTAAGAGCTGATGAAGATGGAATCTTAATTATAGAAGTTTTTGTTGATGATATCATTTTTGGAAGCAATGATAAAATGAGTAAGAAGTTTGCTAAAGAAATGGAGAATGAGTTTGAAATGTCAATGATTGGTAAGATGAAATTTTTTCTTTCTTTGCAAATTAATCAGAGTAAGAATGGCATTTTTATATCTCAGACCAAGTATCTTAAGGAAATGTTGAAGAAATTTGGAATGGAAGATTGTAAACTTGTTGGTACACCCATGGTGACATGGAACAAACTGACTAAAAGTGATGAGACTCAAAGTGTAGGGCAGACTAAGTATAGATCAATGATTGGAGGTCTACAATATCTAACACACACTAGACCAGATATTACCAATGCAGTTGGAATTGTGGCCAGATATCAGGCAGATCCTAAAGAGACACATTTTGCTTTTGTGAAAAGAATTTTCAGATATTTGAAAGTAACAGTAGAATATGGATTATGGTATGAAAAATCTGATGATTTTACATTGCAGGCTTTTACTGATGCTGATTGGGAAGGTAATGTGGATGAAAAGAAGAGTACAAGTGGTGGTACATTGTTCCTTATAAAAAGGTTGGTTTCTTGGTTGAGCAAGAAGCATAATTGTATTGCTCAATCTACTACTGAGTCAAAGTATGTTGCTGCTGTAATAAACTGTACACAAGTCGTTTGGATGAAACAAATGCTAAAGGACATTGAAATAATTTTCAAAGAACCAGTGATTATCCATTGTGATAACACCAGCATGGTAAATATGTCAAAGAATCCTTTAATGCATTCAAGGACTAAACATATTTCTATCAAGTATCATTTCTTGAGGGAGAAGGTAGCAGATAGAGAGATTAAACTAGAGTATATTAGCATCAAGGAACATATAGCAGATATATTTACTAAACCTTTTCCAAAAGATGCTTTTGAATATCTCAGAGGCATACTTGGGGTGATGGCCCCTCCCAGTGAAGACTAAAATGATGCAGATATGCATCAGTCCAGTGGATCTCAGAGCTATATCATTCTCTAGACTTGATATATGGATCTACTCCTTAGGGGGAGTGATCGTAGGAGAATACTATGGAGTAAATTTGGGTGATCTTGCACCTAGATGATTGGACATGGAGACTTGAAAAATACTACAGAAGACTATAGATGAGTTATGGCACCCTTTTCCATTGCTTCTAAAGGGGGAAGGAATCTATGTGAAAATCCCTACTATTTTGGGGAGATTTGTGTTGAGGATATTGAGAAGATTGTATTAAGAGAGAGTACTCTTGGGTTGATGCATATGGATTTTCCCATATGTTGCCATCAATGCCAAAGGGGGAGATTGTTGGATGATATCAATTTTGGTTACTGATCATGCTGTTGATATTCATGTTTTGTCACTGATGTCAACATATATTTCTATGGAGAAGATAGACTGGCTACTTAACTGGAAGGAGTGTACAACCACTGTACAGATGATTCAGAATGATCAAAGTTGGTCTTATGTAGAAGGATGTGTGCTGACCTTATTTCTAAGGTCTCTTGGCTCTATGTTACATACTGTGGATGTTATAGTTGATTTAGTGAAGACTGGTTTTCTGGACTGTAACTGTGATTCTGGATAGAGAAGGTCTCTATGTTTCAGGTATAGCTTTCTAGCGAAGATATTTCAGAACTTGCAAGCTTACTGATGGACAATCGACATATGGTAGAGTAATGGGTTCAGTTCGATTGCTATTTGGATACTGATGACGTCAGCTATGGCATGTATTCTGGAGAAGACCTATTTCCTGGCCAACTTTAGACATGTAGCCTGTGAAATTAATTGAGAGCACAAATTATGGATCTGGAAGTATATGTGATGGATTTTAAATGTTGTATACTTGTTATAGATACCATGTGTATCTTAGTAAGGGGCTATGTAATTATTTGTATGATGGAAGGCCTTAATTGGCCGACCTAGTTAATTATGTATTAGGAAAGGTTAACTGGCCAACCTAATGAATTATTGTAAGAGGGTATATATGAATGAAAATTTATTGTGGAGACGTGTGGAAGAGAAATAAAGGATAGAGATGTGTGGAAGCTGCGAAGCTTGTTAACTGCTAGATATAAAGCAAAGTTGATACTTCATTGGAACTGACCAAGAAAAGACAATTGCTATCAGACAGTTCACTAGAATGTGTATTTTCTTTATACACTTGATTCAGATTGTAAATCCTTGAGGGTGGATTTAACCTTCTTTGGGAAGTGTGCCTTGGCAGTGAGCCTACTATTTTCTTTGACTCCTAACAGGGTCTGTCTCCTAACAGGGACTGTGTACTGTAATGTTATAATAATCTCCTAACAGGGCTAATATATTTTAATAGGGATACTATACTCTCAGTACATTATTTTTGGGTGTTAATTACCACTGGGGTTTTACCTTTAACATAGTTTCCTTGACAACAAATATTGTGTTATGGTGTTGGCATTTACTGTGTTATCATTTACATTTACAGATTTGGTTTATAAAGTTTAAAGTTTAATAATCTAGATTATAACTGATTCACCCCCCCTCTCAGTTTTCTTGTGGAATTTTATTCCTAACAGATATGCTGAGGAATTTTCTCATTCAATGCGAGAAGTCCATGAAAGTGTGAGAAAGAACTTGATTGAAAATGCTGAAAAGGTAAAGCAAAAGGTGGATGAAACAAAGAGGGATGTTCAGTTTCAGATTGGAGACTTCGTGATGATACACTTGAACAAACATAGGCTGCAAAAAGGTGTTCCTTAAAAGCTATAGATGAAGAGGCTAGGTCCATGTAAGATGCCTAAAAAGTATGGAAATAATGCATACAAGGTGGAGCTTCCTGAAGACATTGGGTTGTCACCGGTTTTCAACATTGCAAATTTGGTAGCATACAAAGGACCAATTCAAGATGTTGATCATAAAATTTAAGAGGTAATACAAGAGGTAAAAGATCTAAAATTAACCCCTACTCCATCCATGACAGCTGGAAAGATACTAGACTCAAGGGTCTACAAGAAGACTAGGAACAAAGACTATATGGAGAACCTTGTCAAATGGCATGAAAAAGAAGATGTTGATGGTACTTGGATTAGAGAAACAAACTTCAAGAGGTTGGGCATTGATCCAAACATGCTTAATCCAAGGATGGATTAACCTTTGTTTTTCTTGGGGGAGTATGGTGTAGGAAAACACATAGCTCAAACCCTTAGCTTTTTATTTCTGGCATGTATTGACTCTAGCCCAGTCATGAGAGTTTGTGTGGACCTTAGAAGGTCATTTGTTTTATTTCCCTAAGATGGATATGACTAGGTCAATCCATGTTTAGATAGGTTGCTTAGTTGGGTTCCTTTAGTTGTGTGTGTGTGTGTGAGGTAGTTGTAAGCCTCTGGAAATCCAACCAAGTGATCGCTCTTTATAAAGGCTCATAAACTAAGCATAATCCTTTTAACTCAAGGATTGGACATCCAACTAAGTACTTCATCCTCCTTATAAGAAACTCATTTAATATGTCAAACCCAAGGACGTGATACTTGAAATGGGCTAGAAAAATATATGCACCAAGTACTTCTTCAACCAATCATTCTAATTGCTGCAGGAAACAAATGCTGGAAAGAAACTATTCTATGGCTACAGGAAGTAAATTCTTTTGAAGGGAAACTATATTATTGCTGCATGAAATTAATACTTGAAGGAAGTTAAGCTATTGCTGGAAATGGAAATGTTTGAAAGTAAATGATAGGAGAGAATTCCGCTAGCGGACTTGGAAGAGTGCACAATCTAACTATAATGCCTTAGCTACTCTGCTGCTTGGCTGTAGGATGCGATAGCTTGTCTTGTTGCTTTGGCCGCAGGAGCTGTTCAACATAGAAATAGAAGTGACAAAAATGCAGAAGGATGAACTAAGCTAAAATGCATCTAATTATGGATTCCTCACCAAGTGGGCCCCCTTGGGTGAGTACCCAAAATACTCAATTGCACATAATTAAACTTAAAACTTCATTTGCTTACCTTGAATAACAAAGTACATAAATTCTAAATAACATATTTGAACTGGATTGCAACTATATTAATGAAAAACTATCACCCTCCTTCTCACGTAGGAGCGAGGCTTTATTTAAAGGAAAAGCATCTAACTGTTAAACTCCATATGCCATAAGAAAAGGTGGAGCTTTTATTACAAACAACTAACAAGAAAGGAAACTAGAAAATAGGAAATGGACTCAGTCCAGAAGAGAGGAAAGAATTGCGTAGAGAACAGATCTAACTCCCCACTCTCTCCTAGATTTCATCTAAGAAATTATTGCGCTTTTCCAAGTCTTCGCTCAACCATTGCCACCTAGTAACCTTCCACCATTGCTACACCGATGTTTCTTATAGATGCATCTGCTGTAGGACCGAGTCAAGCGCCTAGCACATAGACGTGCTCGCTTGAATAAGATGTAAGTTGCTACTTTGATGTGCTACATTAACACCGTTACACTAAGAGCATTCATGGTAATTAATCAAAGTACATGCATTATCTATTGCTCAAACAATCAATTCATTCATAAAACATGATCATAATTCCATAGCAATAAATAGAGTATATTCATCCCGATATAGTGTATTTAAGTAGCATATGTCCACGGCATAGGTTTAGTGGTTGACTACCACATAATAATAGTTTTAGAGCATAAAGTCAGGAGATAAAAAAAAGAAAACATAGGAAAAGACTTAGAAAAAGTTCTTCTAAGGTATCTAAAGCATGCCATTAAAATGGCCTATCACCAAGGCATCAAGAACTTTTGATAAGCTGCTCGGTATGACTAGCGCTCAGTTAACACTGAGAATTTTGGTTAATACTGGCACCAATTTAGACTGGTGCTCAGATTTTCATTACTGTTTCTTGGTAAATTCAGTCATAATGGCCCGTGAAAAGAGGATCTTGTCTTTTATGGATAGTATGGACAGTTTTAACAGTTCCTGAAGAGATTCTTGTGAATGAATGGGAAGTTAGGGTTGTTCCAATGAGAGGATGGTTATTAATAATATCCCAAGCCTTCATTTAGAAAAGAGTAGAGATTGAAAAAGAAGAGAAGTTACTAAGTTGCAGATTATTGTATTTTTTTATTTTGTTTCCAGAAATGAGAAGTTGAAGACTGTGTGTTTAGTGGATATCAAGCTTCTTTGTTCATTTTGCATGCTAGTAGATTAGTTTAATTTATTTCTATTTTGCAAGTTGTTAGTTCTTCACCCATTTTGGGTTGTAAATAGTAATGGCCCCTCGAGATTCCTGAATCCATGCTGAGAATCATGTTTTGGGATGGAACTCAAGAGGAGCCCTTGTACATAGTTTCCTTTTTGTTTTTGGTAGGAGAAGAAACAACAACGAGTCTGGAGATCTTACCCTAGGCGAGCTCGGTAATAGTCTGGCTAGGGAAGAGAATGAAAGCAATGTTCTGAAAAAATTTATTGAGTGAGTAGAATGAATCTATTTGTGTAGGTTAAGTGAGGAGGATGAATAAAATTTTGATGGGGGACCGAGTCTTGAAGAGGAGGTAAAGTTGATAGTGACTTACCTCAGTTTAGGGTTGTGAATACCTTAAGAGATCTAGGAGAAAGATCTCAGAGGAGAGCCAAGCTTGTTCTATAGTAGCAATGAGACTCTAGTACCACATCATTTGGTGTGTATCCATACCATATCTCATAAGGTGTATTATTTGTGTCTTTCTTCAATTGAACTCAATTCAGTGTATAGACAGCAGTACTTACATCTTGTCTTCAGAATGTTTGTGTGATGCCTTTTTCAATCATCAGTGTTCTAGCACAATCAACAATTGATCTATTCCTCCTTTTAGCAATCCCATTTTGTTGTGGTGTTCTTAGTGCAGAAACCTATCTTGTAATCCCATGCTCATTACAAAAGTTAGTGAAGTCAATAGAAATAAATTCTCCTCCTCTATCTTATCTTAAACATTTCAGTTCTTTTCCACTTTGTTTTTCAACTTTAGCTTTATACCACTTGAACATCTTAAATGCTTCAGATTTCTATTTTAAGAACATGGCAGTCATCATCCTAGAATAGTCATCAATAAATAGAATAAAGTATCTATCACCATAATAGCTCTTTGTTCTCATTGGTCCACATAAGTCAATATGGACTAACTCTAGAATAGCATTAGATGTGTAGTTTTTTCTCTTGAAACTAGACTTTGTCATTTTTCCTCTTTGACAATTCTTGCACATAACATGGTTGGGCTTTGAAATACTTGATAAGCCTCTTACTCTTCTTTTCTTACTTATCTTAACCATGTTGTCAAAGTTTAAATGACATAACCTTTTATGACACAACCAAACATCTTCATTTCTAGCCAATAAACAAGTGGTCTCAAAATCATCAAGACAAAATAGATTACCTTTTGTTTGTTTACCAATACCAATCAACTTTCCTGTTCCATTATTGATCATTGCCTTTTTGTTCTCTAATGCAAATTGGTGTCTTGTGTTTGGTGTAGGAGCACCTATATTAGAAGCATTTCTAGGTTAAAAGAAGTCTAAGTTGTAAGGTGTTTTGTTCCACCATTCTTGTAATGACTGAGGTCAATCAGTGAACAAACACCATAGTTGTTTTCTAGTTTAGTTCATGTGTTGGAGTAGTTTGTAAACCTCTAGAAATCCAACAAGGCTCTAGCAACCAAAATTGGTGAAATGGTACTGAGTTATACTGGTGTTCGGGCAGCTCTGTTGCTCGGGAATGCTACCCAGGAATCTTTCTTGGGTTACTCAAGGTTTCTTGGGTATGCTATGTGGAATGCTTAGTGATGTCACTCACTGAACTTTCTCGGGTTACACTTGGTGCTCGGGGATGTTGCTCGGGGTTGATTTTAGATTTTGGGTTTGTTGACTGATGCTCGGGTATTGAAGGCAAAGTTAGTTTTGACGATCGGGACTGGTGCTTGGTAATGGAGGTCTGTTGTTCAGTTATGTTGGTTAACGGCCCAAGAAACATGAGATGTGATGTTTCTGACCAGCTAGGTCAAGTACAATGGCTCTCAACATGTCATTTTTGTCTTTGATGGATAGGGACACCTATTCTAGTGATGGGAGGGTCATTATGGATCGACCATGCCTTCTGTGCAAGGTTTTTGAATTTGTTGGAGGATGCAAGATATTTTGAAGGATGTAGCTATATAGTAAAAGTATTTAATCAATAAAAGGGGGGACGGATCAAAGATTGTAGAGTAGTGTACATGTAATAGATTCAGGTAGCAATATAAAGAGTATTTGACACTACCTTTTGTAATTTGTTCTATGTTCTTTGTGTAATATGTTCACTTTAGTTTTTCATGTTGAATCAGTCGGTTTAACTTGGAGAGTGAATCTATTTTAATAGATTCTCTAAAATTAAATAGTAGCTTAACGCTGAGAACCAGGTCTAGAGCACTTGAGGTGAATATCTTAGTGACTTCCTCAAGGTAGGGTTTGATAATACCCTATAAGGTCCATTTAGAGACCTTGAAGCAGAGTCATGCTGACTCTTGGTAACTATATACACTAAAAAATGGCTTCACTAATTAATTAATTAAATATTTATTATTTAATTAATATTGACTTGATGAATTAATTAAATATTTATTATTTAATTAATATTCATTTCTTCTATTTATTAAGTAAATTATTCAATTTATTTGATACATTCACTATAGTCTATTCTTCTTATCCCAAGTCTTCTAAATTAGTCTCATTAAAGTGATTAAATACACAGCCACTAAATATGACTAAACCTCCTAGTCCACCTTATAGACCTAATCACTTGACACATCACCTTGGCTAAAATAATTAATTATTATTAATTATTAATAAATCATTATCCTCACCCACACATGTCCTATTCCTAAGGGCTATGTGGCCTCATAAGACTTGGTCTCATGACCAC
>MU223464.1:122479-133012 GCA_018584345.1 Thuja plicata
GGCCTCATAAGACTTGGTCTCATGACCACATGTCTTCTCCTACACTAAGTCAAGAAGCAATCCCTATTCCTAAGGAGCTTCTCAAGCCACCTCAAAGAGTCCAAGGTGACTCATGGGACACTTGTACTAAGAGTCCTCCTGAGGAAAAAGTCCTTCCTCCTTCCTCTCAATGGTCTTTGTGAGACACTTGACATGTGTCTTTCCCTTCCAACTTCTTCTCCTCTATGTCAATGTAGGAGGAACATCCTCCCTATTCTTTCTCTCACAATCCAACTACATCCCCCTTTCTCTCAACCCCTTCCACCAAGTCAATAACAACCCTAGGATCTTCCAACTTTCAATATCCACCCTAGGATTATGCCACCTAGGTTTGGGTCCTCCAAAATCCTATAAAAGGAGCCACATTCTCCCTTTGTGAGCTAATAGGAAAATAGCTAATAGAGAATAATAGGCAATAGTAACTTTCAAGAAATCAAGCATCCAAGCATTTAATCAAGCAATTGAAGTCATTTTCACACCATTCCATTATCCATTAGTTGCATACTCAAGCTTTAGGCTATTTTGCATACAACTCAACTCAATCTCCACACTTTGGTGACATATTGGGCAAGGAGCTTCAATTGGAAATCTGAGAGCTCAACACATCCAAGAAATCAAGGCTAGGAGGAAAATGGAGACAAGCTACGATGGGTAAGTGAAGGTAAACTTATTTTAATTTCATTTGATCATTTGTAATCTTCATTGTGTTTCATTTAGATAGATTTATTAGCTTTACAATAGTAGTATTTCATTTATATCAGTAGACATCTAATTTGGATACATTTTTGGCGCCCATCGTGGGGCCATCCCCACAAAATTGACATTTTGTTTTTAGTTTTTCCATGTGAAGAATTCTACAGGCTTTTTCTGTGCATTCATCCACGATACCTACACATACATCCATTCCTGCTGCGTTTCTGATAAATCTACACATTCATTCCATAAAACTGCACTTTCATCCACTGTTGCTACGCATTTACATATTCTGCACATTGATTCTCTATTCTTGCGCATTCAGTTGTTGTTTCTATGCATCCATCATTTTTAGTATAATTCTATTTTCTCATCATTCTACCTTTAGCTAATGATATTAATGGGTTTTTGTTTGTTCTTATAGCTTTTAGGATGTTTTGTAGGTCGTAAATCTGAAAACCCCAATCTTAAATTATTAATAGTTTACTTGTAGGTTCCTAGGGGTTTGCAAAATAAACTATAACCTTCATTTGGGCTTAAAATACGACATTTTTTTCAAATTCGCGTGTTTTCTTTAGTTTAGCAAATTGTCTATTATGTCTTGCTTTTATAGCTCAATTGTAATCCTAGATTATAACAATGTATCCTCTCCCCTCACCATTCGTGGACCTTGGGTGTAAGAGAAACTGTTATAATCTTTAGAGGGTAGTCTTTGGTGGGAAAAGAGGTACTCACCCTAAGGAATGACCCAACCGGTAACAGGCTAAAGCCAAGCCCCTCCAAACTAGTATACAAAAAATGCCATTGTGATTAATCTCACAGTGGACATGTGTGAATTCATTGTGGCAACCAAAATCTCCTCTATTACCCACGTGGTGAGTTAAAGTCCCTACATTGTTAAGGTGAAAATCTTACTTTGAAAGGATTGGGAGAGCCCCCTTAATTAGGAAAATGACTTGATCACAACCACCTGAACGAATGTGCTTACTAAAAAATTTTGTTTAGTGGCCAAAAAACCTTCTATTTGCTAGTTCAAGGGGTAGCCCAACCCGTGAAGACACCCCACATTACTCACGATTCATAGTAGAGATAGAAGTTCTTTGGGAAGTAATGATCCATTGAATTTGGAACTTGGCATGCTAGAGAAGTGAGTGCACTGTAAGGGGGAGCCCGTGCCTCCAAGTTCCTAGGCTGTCCACTGTGAATTTGTGTGGCTAGATTTTATTATCCAAGTGGGGATTTAGTAGATACTATCCTTGCCAACCTTAGGAATTGTAAGCGTGTTTGTGCATACATACTAGATTAAATTAGATTAGATCATTTATGTCTTTCCTGTGTGTGTTTATGCATTTTCATTTTGCCAAAATCATCTGAAAACTACAAAAATTTCCCAAAAACATTCACAAAACCATCAAAAAAAATAAATAGAACCTGCGCATATATCACTTTCTTCTGCACATTTGTCCATTCTACATGCACATTTGTTCCTGCGCATACATAATAGCGAGCCTTTGTACAAACCCTCAAGATTCCAAAAGCACTTTTTCAGCTATCCATTTTTGTCCTTAGTACGATTCTAGAACCACATTCGATTTTATTAGACCTTTGATCTATAGTTTGACCATCTTCATAATTTTTTCATTATCTTTCTTTCATCCAAAACTCACCAAATCATTCCTCAATCTTCAAAATCTACATTTAAGTGTTGAAACATTACCCTGATTATCAAATTTTGGATTTTGTGAGTTTTTATCATATCAGGATTCATCATCCTTTATCAAAAACTTACCTAGGTCACTATCTCTTGGTTTTCCTTTGTCATATCATAGTGAGATCCATACCTTCTATTGACTTAGATTATCAATTTACCCTATCTAATTCAACACTTTTGAATCTCTTTCTCACATCTTTTCTATCATCACATCTTCATCTATTTCATCTTTCACCTTTTATGGTTCAAACTCGATCTCAGAAACTCAAACAAACCGTTAATCCAGAATCTGTAGACAAGATGGAAGGAGGCAATAACAATAAGGAAAAGCCTTGGTCTAAGAAAACTTCAATTTTTACATTAGATCATGAACCCACAGATCAAAAGTTAAGAGATGCTATGCAAGATGCTAGATTCTACAATGTCATGGAAAGAATTTTGGACATGGATAACGAGACGTATTTCCTTTTTCTTGCTCAACAAGGAGCAAAACTACCCAATGATTTTGATGTCTCTACTCTTTAAGAACCACCCATCACAAATGACCAAGAAATCCCTGGTGGTTCTCAAGAGACACATGCTCATGGAGCAAAGGAAGACAAGCAAAATAGTACTTTCCAAAACACCCAAGGACCTCCACCACCTTTGGATCCCGTCCTACAACAAATCCAAATGCTTCAACAACAAATTTGTGACATACAAACTGAATCATCAACCAAGAAATATTCCTTGGATGATATATGTCCCTATCCTTTTGATAAGTAGTTGGCCATGATTCCATTCCCTCCTCACTTTGAGGTACCAAAATTTGATAAATACAAAGGGAATTCGGATCCACAAGACCACATTCGTGAGTTTTGTGCTACTTGTATTGATGTCGCCCACAATAACACATATCTTATGTGACTATTTCCACAAAGTTTAGGAGGACAAGCCATGGAATGGTTCTCCAAACTACCCCCAGGTATCATGTCTTTCAATGAGCTTATTGACAAATTTGTGACTCATTATTCATATAATATCAAACATGAAGTCACTATGCTTGATCTTTGCAATGCACAAAAAAAGAATGGAGAACTCTCCCTTCCTTACTTTTTTACAACAATGGCGTCAATTGTTTGCCAAGTATCCATGAACAATTCCTGAAAAAGAAAAGATGAATATCTTTTTACATAACCTTACACAAGAAATGAGCTATAGGTTACAATTGCAATGTCCTCCAAACTTTAACAAGCTCATTGGAAATGGAGTCAAAATTGAGGAAGCTATGGTTAGAAAGGGTGAGATTAAGCTTTACTCCAAGGACAATGTTGGATCTTCAAATTCAAATTCCAACAACAACAATAATGACAAGTCCAAATTTTGAAACAAAATAAGAACATTGTCAATGATGGGATTGAGGAAAATCGACATGTTAAACCAACACAACCTAGTTTGAATCTCACAAGCAAATCCAATGCTACTCAACCTACTCATAGCAATCAAAGTGAAAATTAGAATACCAACAACAATTCATCAATATTACCCTTTATCCCACGTAGACAAATTTTTACTCCTTTGGGTGAATCTCTTGAATTTGCATTAAGGAAGTTGATCACAAAGAAATTCATTGCACATCCTGAAACTAGAGATTTTGAAACTAGGGTGAAGCCTTCTTGGTGGAATGATAATGATTATTATGAATTTCATAGAGGGAAAGGTCACAAAACCAATGATTGTCAAAGACTCAAACATGCGATACAAGACATGATTGAAAGTGGATAAATTAGTGTTGATGGACATACCTCAAACGAGTCACATACAACTTTTAAAGATCCACTTCCAGAACATGAGAAAGGAAGTTATTCCAATGCTAAGGGTGATAATAGAGCCAAATACAATACCACATACTATAACTATATAAATCACATTTCTGAATGCCATCCTTTCCAATATTATGTCAATGTGATTTATATCAAAGAAAAGAGTCAACCAACTAATGTCACTACTCGAGCCCAATCCAAGGTTACTCTTCAAGGTGTCTCATCCAAACCTAGCACCTCTTCGAACAAGTCTGCCTATGTTCCAAAGTCCACGCCAAATGTTTCCAATCAATATAATCTTTTAGATCAATTGAAGAAAAAAGCAGCCCAAATATCTATACTAGAGATTTTGCATCTGTCACATTCTCATAAGGATATTCTTGAGAAAGCTCTCCTAGAAACCAATGTTCCTACAAATATAGATCAAACCCAATTCCAAGCTATGGTGGCACATTTGACAACTCCACATTACCTATCCTTCACTGAGCATGATGATCTAGCCATTAATCAACTACATAATGCTCTACTCCATATAGAAGGCCTTGTGCAAAATCATAAAATCAAAAGAGTGCTAATAGATGGAGGAGCTGGATTGAATATATGCACTTTAAAACTAGTCCTTGCATTGGGATTTTCTAAAAATGCTATAGATCCAAAGAAGAAAATTATAATTAAAGCTTATGACAAAGAAGAGAGGTCATCCAAGGGATCTGTTGTTCTTCCTATCAGAGTCAGTCCTGTAGTTAAAGATGTGCTTTTTCAAGTGCTTGATATGGATCTAGCATATAACATTCTTTTGGGGAGGCCTTGGATTCATTTTATGCAAGTTGTGTTGTTGAATTATCATCAATGTTTGAAGTTTCCACATAATGGTCAAAAAATAACTATCAAAGGAGATCCAAATCTTTTTCAGTATTGCAACACTGTGAAGACAACACCTGAATCCTTGGTACCCTATAATCGTGTTGGGTCTTCTATAACAACACCCATTTATCCAAGTAATGAAGCATCAACCTCAAAATCCAATGAGATCAAAATAGACATAAAAGAGAAAAGTATGGGAGAATACAATTTAGGTCAAACTTTATGTATCACAGAGTTACCCTTATCTCCTAAGTCATAGGGAAATCTTTGATTACCAAACAACAATCAGAAGCTCCTTCTGTGCTTGTTTATGACACATTTATAAGTGGGGGCACTATATCAAAAGAGGAAGCTGAGTGCAATGCTAATGATTTGTTTAAATACCATAAAGATCAAGAAGATGAAAAACATGAGTATATATCACCTGATGTATACGGTAAGGGATATACTTTATTGCAAAAGATGAGATATCAAGGCAGTGGACCTATAGGGTTGCAAAGAGAGGGTGTTATAAAACCAATTCTGAAAAAAACAAATTACCAAAGAGACACCATAGGATTAGGATACAAAGGAGAAGGACCAAAGGAATCTAAAGGTAAAGAAAATATTACACCTTTCTACAAGAATTCTAAGGCTCATGCATTAGAGTTCCAAAAACATGGCATGTATGTAGATCTAGAAAAGTAAAAGATAGCGACAGAAATCATTAACAGATTTAGGGATGATGATGATGATGATTCTAATGCTTATGAAGAGGATTCATTATCTGACTATACCAAAGAGATAGGAGTTGATGTTGTTCATACCTATAGTAACGATTATCATAAGTGGAAGAGTTCAAGGACAGAACCTCTAGGATTAGATTCACATGATACAACTCTTGGTGATTGTGAGGAAAGTGAGAATTATCTCATGATAGATGATTCAAATGAGAGTATGGAAATATAACTTGTCGATACAATCATAAAATTTGAGAACTTTTCCATCAATACCATCTCAACCTTTGAGATTGACCCAAATGATCCAATACCCCTTATCCATCCTCAGCTTATAGCTTGGGATTCTCCCAATAATCCAAAACTTGATATTTTCCATAATGATGATGCAATTATCGACTATTTTGGAATTAGAGATCATCTACCACAAAGGGATCATAAATCAATATTTCCAATAGAACTCAATGACATGGCTTGTTTTGGAGAGGGTGCCAATCCTTTCAGTCGTAAAAATGTGAAAATAATCAATAGATCTAATGGTGAAAACCACTCAGTGGCAGTGTTAGATCCTAAAAAAGTAAAAAGAAAAGATGTATCTGAGGGTGAAAACCCCTCTGAGGTTCCTAAACATGGAAGGATTGACACTCTCCCCAATTATATGTATCGAGACAAATCTGCAATACTTATTGAACCAACATTGCCTCTCAACATTGGAATAGAGGAGTCCCCACATATTCTAAAAATAGCAGCATCCTTAACAGAATAAGAAAAAGAAGTATTTTCACAAATTTTCAAAGAGAGACAGGTCAAATTTGCCTGGTCTTATGCTGATATTCTTGGGTTAGATCCTAATCTTATTATGCATCATTTTTCTATTGCACCAGGAATCAAGCCAGTAAAGCAAAAACTTAGAAAAATGCATCCTCATATTGCACTTATGGTCAAAGCAGAATTGAAGAAGTTACTAGATGTTGGATTCATTCAAGCCATTGATTATGCTGTGCGGATTTCCAATATTATACCTATATCCAAACTAGACAAGTCTATCAGGATTTGTATAGATTTTTGAGATCTCAATAAGGCTTGTCCTAAAGATGACTTTCCATTGCCAAACATTGATATTATAGTTGATTTGATGGATGGGCATGAGATGTTATCTTTAATGGATGGGTTTTCTGGCTATAACCACATCAAGATTGCGCCAGAAGACCAGGAAAAGACTACTTTTACATGTCCTTGGGGCACATACTGTTGGAATGTGATGCCTTTTGGGCTCAAAAATGCTGGTGCGACTTATCAGAGGGCTATGACCACAATCTTTCATGACATGATGCATACCATAATGGAGGATTATGTTGATGATATCCTAGCAAAATCCAAGAATAGAGATGGTCATTTAAGAGTGTTGGATAGAATATTCAACTGAATGGAAAAGTACCAGATTAGATTCAACCCAAAGAAATGTACATTCAGGGTTACATCAGGAAAATTGTTAGGGTATATTGTCTCAGCTAAGGGCATAGAAGTTGATCTAGAAAAATTTAAGGCGATCATGGAGATGGCTTCACCTATGAATATCAGTCAATTAAGATCTTTACAAGGATGCCTCCAATCAATCAGAAGGTTTTTTTCTCAATTAGTAGACATAAGTCATCCTTTTCAACACCTGTTACATAAAGACATCTTATTCAAGTGAGATGATACGTGTGAATAAGATTTCACTATGATCAAGCAATATTTAGCAAACCCTCTTACTCTTATGTCACCAATTCCAGGAAAGCCACTCTTGCTCTATATTTCAACTACAGAAGTCTCACTCGATTCTCTTTTGGCCCAACAAGATCAAGAAGGAAAAGAGAAGGCTATATATTTCATCAATTGCACCCTTGTGGGATATGAGCTCAATTATTCACCAATTGAACGAGCATGTCTAGAAGTGGTCTTTGCTTCATAGAAGTGGTGACATTACATATTGTCTCATTCTATCAAGCTTATTGCAAAGATTGATCCTTTGAGATACCTTTTGAGTAAGACACCACTAACGAGAAGATTGGCTAAGTGGGTTATGTTTCTTAGTGAATTTGATATTGAGTATGTGGATCGGAAGGCCATCAAGGGACAAGTAATTGCAGATTAATTAGCCGAGGCACCACTAACAGATGATCAACCTATTGTGTGATGAAAATGTGTCATACCTCTATGAGTCATTCCATCCAATATTGCTCAAGAATGAGGCCTCAAATATCGACTCATATCTCCCTAGTCATGGAGTGCAAAGGTTTATAATGGAGGCCCTCAGATTGACCTAGCTATGCCCCTGCAAGTACACCATGAAATGGGAGATTCAAAGAGAAAAAGAAAGGATGCTAGTCTCCATGATCATCCAATATGAAATGAAATGAAAACTATTCTATATGATTGCAATGCATAAAAAAAAATTAACCTATATGATAACAATGCATGATTAATCTATAAAAGGAAATATGCAAGCTTAATTTATGGAAGAAAATATGAATTTAATCTAATATAAATATAATCTACATGAATATCTATGAATGCAAGAAGAAGAAGAAGAAGAAGACAAGAAGATAGAGAAGTTGCAATATCCAAGCCAAAGTGCTCAAATTCTCCTCCAAAATTGCTCTCCAAACTTGCAGCATAACCATACATAAATTTTTTATATGAGAATGAGAAGGAGAGGTTTCATTTTAAAGAGAAATGGACGGTAGAGATTAAGAGACAAAAATCAAAGGCTATGATTAAGAGGCAAAAAACCCACCACTTAGGAAGATGTGTAGAAAATAGAACTTTATTTAATTTTTTATTTAATTTATTTCTTTTTTTATCAAAAGAAGAGCTTTAAGTGGGGATTTTTATTTATTTAAGTAAAAGAGGGGTTTTCTTTTAATTAAATAAATTAGAAGAATTTTATTTAATTAAATGGGAGGAATTAAATTAAATTAAATAAAATGAATTTTATTTAATTATAAGGGAGAAATTTAATTTAATTAAATAAGATGAATTTTATTTAATTAAAAGGGAGATTAAATCTTTTAATTAAATAAAAATGATCAAACCTTAGGAAATATTGAAATAATTGAATCAATTACAATTTGATCAAGGAAATTGATTTGAATTGAAAATGTTGCAAAGCATTGATTCAGGAATTTTGATAAAATGATAAATTGATAAATGGGGGCCCACAGTCTAGGCGACCATTTTAGGGTGCATACATTTGCCCCTCTTTGACTAATGTGTGATCATTCTGGGAACATGTGTAGTCAAAGAATGCAGTTGAAGTGTGAGATCGATTTGGGATCACAAAATAATACAGACATCAACACCGTTGTAAATAAGTAATTGACATCAGAACAAAGATAAGATGATTGCAAAAAAAGACAAGGTCAACACTATTGTAAATAAGTAATTGACATGTCCAAGATAATAATCTCAAGCAAGGTTACCCCAAGCGGAGCAAATGATAGGATTGATAAAGCTAAATCAAGGATTGAAGTTTGATAGGTACTGCCCCCTCATGATCGAAATCGAAATGAGATAGAGGAGAAACAACAAATTAATAAATTTGATCAAATTGAACTAAAGATAAGGTTCTTGATGTAAGATGAAAGATATAAGGATCAAAGAACCAAGGTAGATCATTAAACATGAAAGATTATGCCCCAAGGTTGAATTAGAAGAAAAGAAGTGGGGTGAAAGCAAATGGAAGATAGAAGTTTGGAAGAGGTGGAAAGAAATGGAGAGAAGAAAAAAAATTTGCCTTAAGAAAGAGAATGCCCCAAAATCAATCAATTGTTTAAGATAGAAAATTTTGATTGAGATCATGAAAGAAGATAAGGAAATGAAGATCAGAACGTGATCACAGTTGACTAAAAGTCCACAAGAAAGATGAAGGAAACCCTCTCAAACTCATAATGTAGCCTAAAAATGCAAACTAACATGAGGTCTAACAATGCAATCTACATGAAAATGCAAAGGTGTACTTGCAATAGAGGAACTGTAACATAGGACTTTGTGTTCATCATTCATTATAGAATGTTAAGGAACTTATTTTCATCATTGGGCCATTATTAACTAACATCGAAAAATCACACAATCATCACTAGTCATAAGTGAAACTATGAAGATATGAATGTGATTTATATCAGATTGGAATGTGGAAAGATTCTAACATAATCATCAAATGCATAAAGGTCAAGATGACTATGATGTTAGCTTACCCAATTTAATATAGCAAAACCACGCTCGCATCAAGGCATAGAGGCTAGGATGACTAGCAGAACGGTTGTGCAAAAATAGTGAAGCGTAAAGCAGGAAGAAAATAAAAATATGCCCCATGCCCCAAGTCCTCTAGCTATGCATCCCAGAGAGACTTATGAGATAAGGACACTCAACGAAAATCAATAACAGTCAGCACACAAAGAAAAGATCATGACATATCTCAAGCATTAAGTGTTACGTTTAAAAATTTAAGTGTGTTAACTAATACTGAGTTCTGAGGGTGAGGATTGAATGCTTGCAAGTAGGTAAAGCCACATGACAAAACTGGGTAAGACCAAACCGATAAGTGTTGAAAAACACTCGATGTCAGGGGTTGTATTGAAAAATACAGTTGGGGTGGTGTTGAAAAACACCATTTGTGAGATGTCCTAAAGACTAACACATCCAAGAGACCAAAGCTAACACAGTT
>MU223464.1:142541-170724 GCA_018584345.1 Thuja plicata
TTTTACTTTCTTTGGAAGGTTTCTGGGTAACCAAATAATGTGTTATGAGTTATGTGTTCTTTACTTTTAGTTCTATGCATGTTATCATTCAAGTTAATTATGGATTAAGTTTTATTGGTTCCTGATTCACCCCCCCTCTTAGTCACTGGGCACACTATATATTTCCAACAATTTGTATCAGAGCAGTGGTTCTCTTATTAGAAGTTTGATAGCTTGAGAAAAGATCACAAAGGATGGAAACCTATAGATTGGAGAAAGCCACTAAGAATGAGAAGATAGATCTCAATGTAGCCATGGATCAGGTTAAGAAACTAAAGGAGCAACTCTCTCTCTCTCTCTCTCTCTCTCTAAAATGAATAAAAGAACAAGCAGTACAGATGAATGACAAGAACTATATAGAAGAAAGTATTGAAGAAATATGCAAAGATAGAAGCTCAGAAGAAGTTGATGCATCCATTGAAGACCTACTTGCAAAGAATCTCAATTTACATGAAGAAATAAGAAAAATAAAAAGAGAAAAATAAATTCATTCAATCAGGATATGTGAAGTCATAGAATAGAAGAACAAAGCAGAAGATGACAAGAAAACAACAGAAGAAGACAAAAGTTTTCTGAGTACAAGGCTGGAAGAAAAAGACAATAAAATACATCACCTGTCTATTCAACAAACTGATTTGGTAAATCAAATCAATAATGCAAAACAAGAAGTTATCAATTTGAGGACAAAAAATGACAGACTGTAAACTGAACTTAATACTGAAAAAAAGAAAATAAGAATATTTCACAAACAAGCATAGATCAGACAAAAAAATTAAGACATAATGGACAGACTGTATTAGGTTATACTAAACAAGGTGAATCCTCTCAACAAGGAGCAAAAAGGAACAACAAGCCTTCATGCAATCATTTTGGCAAGTTAGGACACACATCAAATAAATGTTGGAGCAATGGAAAGTCAAGATTCAATGGAAAATGTTATAGTTGCAACAAACATGGACATAGAGCAAGTGAATGCAAAGAGAAAACCAAGTTTGAAGACAAATGCTACAAGTGTAACAAACAAGGTCACAAATCCTTTGAGTACAAAACAAAGAACTGGAATCCTACTGAACAATTAGCTAAAGCATTTTTTGGTTGGGATTACAACACATGGTACATATGTTGTCATTGTGGTGAATATGGGCACATTGGTGCAAACTATGTAAAGACTCATTTCAGAAAAAGAGATCCTACCAAGAGATGCTATGTATGCAAACAACTCGGTCATCTAAGCAGAAACCGTATGAACAAAGAAAAGGTTGATACTGGCTTTGAGAATGGGAAAGCTAAATCCTCTAAAATCATAACACAGGTGAGCAAGAAATGGGTAAGAAAGTATTCTGACAATTCAGACTTAAACAATGAAGGATCTACTAACACCTAGAATAGCAAATTGGGTGGATCTACCATTACAGAATAAATTCAAGGAGATGACTAGAGTTGTGCAATTCAAGATGTAATACACCAGTTCCAGATAAGATAGCAGTCCAAATCCACATATTGATGCATATAGGACATATCATAAGTACTACTCGAGTCAGATTACAAGTTACACTTGAGCCACTCTGGCTTACCCGAGCTGAGTCAGGCCATATTGGTAATTGTGAAGAATAGCTACACTCGAGCTTCCAAGTAAATCTTGGTTACACCTGAGCTACACTAAATACTTTGTATGGAGCATTTAATGTTTTACCCTAACGGTTAAAACTCTTATAAATGAAGAATTAAGAAGGTTATTATGCACAAAGCATTCAGAGCACTTGGAAACAAAGAGCAATTTTGTACTCCAGAGCAAGATATGAAATCCACTTCCAGCAGCAAGGCGAAAAAGGGTTCAGAGATGTTGGTGAGGAATATAGTTTGTTATCCTCCCGTGTTCAAATTGTATCTTGCAATTGCTGAAGAAGTAGACCTAATGGGAGCTCAATCTTTGATTCCTTCGAGGGTACTACTGGTAAATGACATTCATATTTTTTTATCATTGCAAGCTACATGAACTTGGAAATGTGGAAATGAATGAAGCATTTGATGCATTATGTGAGGATGGGAACTTTAAGCCTGAGAACAAACACATTGAGACCAAGGGTTTAACGCACATAATGCATATGCCAAAGAAATTCTAGGTGAAATAGGTTAAGTATGTTCTCATTCATGTTCATAACATGCAAATATGGTTGGATAAACTAGTATCACTGGATTTCCCATGCTTAACAAACCTAAGGCCACCAAAACCCTAAATAGGGATTATTTAGGAAAAGTGACTCTTGCCGAGTGGGATGGCAGAGGAATGAGACTGAATGGAGTAACTGATAATGAATTAAATTTTGGCATCCATGTAATTTCTCACAAAATACCAGCTCTAGCCGACCCAACAGTGTTATGTGTGAAGCTATTGACCTAGCCTACAAAGTTGTAAAGAAGAATATGGTATTTGACCTTGCAGAACTTCAACTCATCCAATTGGGCAAGAATATGGATAGCATCTAGGTATCAAAGACTAATTCTTGTAAGTTTGGTTCACTCTAGATTTGTATACTATTTTATGTTGAAAAGTTCTTTCCTTCTAAGGGTAAAGTAGTATGGAAGAAGGATAGACCAGTCATATACTAGATCAATGATTATACAACAGAATTAGGAGATAATTTTGATAGTATCATGGATGGGTACTTTGAAAACTTCAAACAAAGAATGCAGAGTAGATATATAATCCCCAAGCAACTAGTTGAGGACTATAAAGATGATATATGTTTCCTAGTTGACTGTGACGAAGTCTATATCCAAGCAGTGAGACCTAGGACTACATGGGTGAAACCTCTCTCCTATGAGGTCAATATAGATGATACTAAGGACATCACAGAAGCTCTTGTTAATGAACTTGTTAATCCAAAGGAACCTTACTTTGGAACATATGAGGAAGAAAAAGATAGGATTCCCATAGAAATTGAAATCCCTAAGATATTGAAAAGAGGAGAGAAAAGGATTAACAAATTTAAAAAGTATGGCAAGACCTTGGACTCCCCTGCCACCACTGAAGAAGAAAATGTTGAAACTAAGGATATCCAATCAGAGGAAGAAACTGAATTTGAACCTCCTCCTCCTCCTCAGAAGGCAGAACTTAAATAGAAAAAGGCCCCTACCCATATTCTCACACAGAGAAAGTCACAAAAAAAACTTAATTTGGGTAAAAATAATGATGATGAAGAAAAACAAGATGATACTGTGGTTTTCAAGAAACCACCACCTTCACTTGAGAAGAAGATTAAGGCATTTAAAGAAGGTAGAGAAATGAGCTCTGTAAAATCACTCAACTACTCCTCTTGATCAAAACAAGAAAAGAAGAAAATTGAAGAAGCAATTGTTGAGAAGATGGCCAAATGGAAATATGACCCTTCCGAGTTCAAGAGTTACATGACTGAATATTTATACAAGGAAATCTCTATCCCCTGGTCAAATACAATAGGAATGGAAAAAGATATAAGGGAAGAGACACTTAAGCAAGTTATGCCTGCAATGAAGGGCAAATAAATCAAGGAAACTCAGAAAAGGTATGAAAACAATTATACACCCAGATTCAGAACATTTCAGATTTTGAACAAGAACATTGAAGATGTAGTGAAGTGAGCCACATTAGTGTAGAAAACAATCTTCGAGAAAAAAATTGATGATGATAAAACAGAGATCCCAAGTACAGATCAGATGGATGATGCTCTACCTGAGGTACAAACTATTGAAGAGTTAGATGATGAGTAGATAACAGTTGAGGTAATGACATCATTGCCCCAATCTCCAAATCAAAACATCATACCTCCGAGCAAGGGAAAGACTGAAGAACCATTAGACCAAGCAACAACTGAGCAACAAGATCCAATCAATACTGAGACAAGCATGCCTGAGTCACAGAAGGATAAGGTAAATGTCTCTACTTCCAGTATTAATTCATTAGTTCAAGGAACTTATTCCTAACCTGAGTCCCAAGGTAAAGGGAAAAGAAAAGTTAATAAACACTGGTGAGATTGATCTTGATGAAGAGATTGTCATTCCAAACTGGGATCAATGTAATATTTCTGAAGAGCAAATGGAAATTTTGGGTGAGCTATGGATGAAAATAGCCACACAAAAAATTATCAGAAGGGAAAGAAAGAATAATAAGGTACTCACAGACATCAAAAGCATATTTTTTGATGCTTTACAGATTGAGGTCAGTGCGACTGAAAAAATATTGGATCAACTTGTTGACATTGTCCAAAAGTTCAATACAGACATGAATGGTCAAGAGAAGCTAAACGAAAAGGCAGAGAAGAAATTTGAGAACAAGGTTCTTGAAAGCATTGCAAAGAAAATTGCAATTGATCAGGTGCAACTAACAAACACCATCAACACTCTTGAAACCGCTGTAGCCAAAGTGGTAGAATTATTTGTAAAGCTGAGTAACTCCTCCAAATTTACCACTCTGATCAAAGATAGGTTAGCAAAGGTTGACAGTGACATGAAGGAAAGTGCAAAGCTATTAGCAGCTGACCCAAGAAACAGTTCAACTCATTTCTTAAAAATCAAGTATCCAACAGGTCTTCAGGTTGAATTATTGAAAGAAGAAGCAAGAAATAGAGAGTCCCTCACAGACATATAGATCCAACTCCTACCCCACATGGAGACCATGCAAAAATGTATTGCACATGCCAAGACACTCATACATAACAAAAACTTGTCTGTTGCTAAAACTATGGTAGAGTTGTCTGGAGAACTTCAAATTGAATTGCAGATATTGAAGATACTATAGGAGAATTGGGACAACACTTTGTCTCAAATTATGAAGGTACATAGTGACTTCCTATCCTACTTTGGGATCACTATGTAAATAAAATTTTGGCATTTTGTCAAAAACAAGGGGGAAAAGGATATCATTGTATATTGTATATAATGTTTAGTATATATTATAGAGAAAATATACTCTACAAAAAAGTTTTGAAAAATACAAAAATAGAGCAAGTCAGACCCGAGCATAAGAACCGAGTCAAAACCCAAGAAGTCAGTAAGGGGGAGATTTTGACTTAACAGTTGTAGAAATTAATGATAAAGTTTTTTTGTCACTAATGCCAAAGGGGGAGATTGTAGACCTTATGCCAAGACATATTGTCAATTAGTGTCAAAACACTTAAGACATTCTAAGTCAACCGAGTGACAGTATGACCCAAGTGACAGTATGACTCGAGTGACAGTTATGAGGCCAACATAGTATATATTGTTATATATTATTTTGTAATTGCAAGCTGACTTTCAGTGTTGTATATTGCATATGATATATATGCAAGATAACTTGTTTTATCAAGTATGTAACAAGTGCTGAAGACATGTGAAAATAGATTAAATAAGTGCAGAAGTATTTTGGATAGCAGAGACTTATCTATCACTATCAGGTGATCAATTATATTCAAAGGATCATTATCAATAATTACAGTTGCACACAACAGATCAACAACTGATTCATTCTCACAGGTGGATTAGCAAAATCCTTTAACAAGATGGACCTAATAGTCCTTTCTCTAAACTCTTAACAGAGTTGCACTACATTTTGTATTGTAATAAATCCTTTAACAAGGTGGACCTAACAAGTCCTTTGTATGATCCTAACATGGCAGACCATCAGAAGTAGTCGTTGTAAGCTTTAACCGGCTAAATTTATACTGCAGTACTAAATCTTGTGGGTATCATCCCCACCCAGTTTTACTTTCTTTGGATGGTTTCTGGGTAACCAAATAATGTGGTATGAGTTATGTGTTCTTTACTTTCAGTTCTATGCATGTTATCATTCAAGTTAATTGTGGATTAAGTTTTATTGGTTCCTGATTCACCCCCCCCTCTCAGTCACTGGGCACACTATATATTTCCAACAGTAGATGCTTGTCAAGTTTTCTATATTAAACTCCATGCAAGAAGTGCTCAGGTCATCCTGGTTTAATTATACCATGATGCTTGCATCTTCTTGCAACATAATGAGCTCAATGATGAAAATCAAATTCCAATAATTATGAAGTTCTAAAGATGTTTTGTGAATTTGTGGAGATACTCACTTTACATATCATTTTGTGTTACATTTAATATATTCTTGATGCATATCCATGCTCCTTTTATAGGGTTCTGTAGGATATTTGTCTTAGATCACCTTTTCTCTGTCTATTCTTCTTGTATTAGACACATTGTTGTTTAAAATTGAGGACATCCTGGATAACAAAAATATAGCGTTTATCATGGTTCATTATGTATATGTCATTATTTTTTCTTTGTTAGGATTTTTCATTTGTCTATAACCATTTATAATTACATGAATATTTTGATCTTTTCATTTTATCATAGTTGTCATTTTATCAAATTATAGGTCATTATATTACTACCATCATTATACATTTTATTTGATATCATTATAACATATCATTTTTGTTTTTCATTATGTTCATTATCATTTGTTTCAATTATTATTATTCATACATCTATTTTGAAATTCATTCAAGTAGCATTAGTCATTATATGATCAAATCATAACTATTATGCATCCATATAGAGATAGATTGTTACATTACTAGTCATAAATTAAAATGCATAATCAAAGTCATTCATCACATCCTGCATGTGTCAGTATCCACACACACACACACACACACACACACACACACACACACACACACACACACACATCATCATAAGAAATGCATCATAGAAGCAATCATAATAGAACTGCATCATATAGAAAGTTCATCATCAAGAGTCCATAAAACAAAAATAACATGTCCAAATGTCCAATGATATCTCATAAAATAACCATGTGTCCATAAGTGTCCATCAAGTCTACAATGATAATACAATAATGATACAATGAAGACATAAATACAAAGTGTATATCAAAAAGCTAATATCCATTGCCTCCAGACTCTGTCTGTCGATGTCTACGTGCTGCAATAGAAGTCCCTGTCGCTGATGGATCTCCAGAACCTGATGGTGGTCTCAATGGGCATGATGATGTACCTCCACTACCCGCTGACCCATGTCTCTGATGTGCTATTGTACTCACTGCATATGAGCTCTCTCTAAATCTCCCAATCTACTGATCCCGTGGAACAACCTGTCTGTATGCCTCCCTCCAGTAGGTGATCTCCTTACCAGCTTGCATCATCATCCGGAGAAAATCTGCATGAGGCCCCAATTGTTAGAGTAATAAAGTGATTCCAAATCATATTGATTTAATTATTAATTCACTTATTATCTCTCTTTTACTTAAGCTAATCTTTAGGCATTTAATAATTAATTCTTTTATTAATTATTATTATGCAACCTAGATATCTCCCCTTTAGGGTTTTCCTTTTAGGGTTTCGGTATCCTTTTATAAGGATTCCCTCTTTGTAAATTATTCAATTCGATGGTTATTAATTAATTGAGGATGTTATTGCATTAAGATTTTTTCTACATTGTTTGCACAATATGTTTCCTCTTCCATCGATCTGTGATTTTTGGCCTCCATAGCTTTTTTGCTTCTCTCTTTCTATGACAAGTTTGTATGCAGGTGATTCTTGGGAGCTATGGGTTGATAGTTTTCATCAACTCCAATATGGTATCAGAGCTCTAGATCTTCATGCCCCTGTTCTCTTCATGAGAGATTTGGCCTTGTTCTTTAAATTTGTGTTTTTGAGAATTTTTTGTCTCAGATTTTAGTGGTTTTTGGGAGGATATTTTTTTGGAGCAGTTTGAGCAAAAATTGACATCTGGGTTGTGTTCAGAATACCCCCAAAACCCATATTTTCATATAAGGCATGTCTTATTTGGACACAGTTGAAATCTAGGCCCTCTTTTTTGCTTGCTTGACCTTGGCACATTTTTTGAGGCAAAAATCTGCCTCGGTTTTTGTGCCACTAATGTCAGCAGCCACAGGCCCAAGTTTTTTTAATATTTTAAAAAATAAAAAATCATTTTTTTTTGTGCATGTGTTTTTTTATGTTTTTTTTCCTTAAAAAAAAGCATAATATTTTTTTATTGTTTTTCTTCATTAAAAAAATAATATTTTTTTTTTTCCATTTTGGTGGGAAATCTGGAGGCAGTAGTTTTTTTGGAGGAATCGCTAGCTTAGCAGGGCTCCGCCATTTTTGGCTGAGGTTTCATGAGGTTCACTTCTGTTTTGACCTCCCAGTGGTGTTTTGCTCATATCTCGAGAAAACGGAGGCCGATTGTTGACTTCCTTATATCGCCAGAAAGCTCTTTTCGAGACAGACGTCTTTCTAGAGGATATATTTTCTGATTTTTCCATCTTGCAGGTTTTTTCTCCTGTCAAATTTAGGGTTCTATTTTGCACTCTGGGAGCCATATCTTGCTCATCTAGACTCCTTTTTTCGACTTTGGCATGGGGTCAGAAAGCTGCTTCTGTTCTATTTCTTATTCTATGGGTCTCACACCCAGACTTTGATCCATGTATCTATGTATTCAATTTTTTTCTTTATGACATTCTAGTAGATATCTTGGATGTTTCAAGTCTTGGGATCATTTCCTTCTCTGAACATTCTATACACCTTTTCTGTAGCTTTATTTTATAAACACACTGAAATAAAGTGCCTGTAGTTTCATATCTGGGATCTTGTACACCTTGTGCTTGTTTGTACTCACACTCAGTTATAAAGTGCCATGGGGGGTTTTATGATGTTTTGTCTTTTGTGCTCATCCACCTTTGTCAAGTGATTGTCCCTTCCATGACATTAGCCTCATGATGTGTGTCTAGAAGATCATTTCTTCTACTTTGACACCGCCCTTTATCCTGTGTTTGTACCTTCTTCTACACTATTGGTGTTCCTGATTCTTCTTCTTGCAGTTATTTTTTGCATTGCATTTCAATGTTCCTATCAGACCTCTCCATGTTCAGCATTATGGGGGGTATCTCCTATTGGTTCTAATGCTTCCTTGGTTCGATGGAGTGATATATGTAATCATTATTTGTTCCTATGTACTAGGCAGATGCAATGGCTGGTACCTATGTATTTCGGTAAGATGGATCATTTACCATATGGACACTCTTCTTTCATTCATGTTTTGGAGGCATTCTTCTATTCTTGATTGATCATCTCTTTAGGCTTTTTTTAAAGTCTTCTCTACTTGATAATGCTCTATTATAGTGGAGGTTCCAACAGTCATTTTTTGACAGTGTTTGCAGCTTCATGCTTCAAAGGTGTTCTACATGTTATTTCTTTGTTCCTATTTTCTGGGACATTCTCTAGTTTGGAGGCTTCTTCTATCCTTCACTAGGCTTCATATCTTTTTGGAGAGGGGTTTTTCCCACTGGGTTTTCTCCTTTTCTCCTCTTTACAGAGATTTTTTGTATTGGGTACCTCATCAGGCCTTGTTGCCGGGACCCATTTTTTCCTTCTTTCAGTAGCTGTTTCTAGGTTTTTAAGCTTCTCCCTATGTTTATCTTAAGGGGGGGTGTTAGAGTAATAAAGTGATTCCAAATCATATTTATTTAATTATTAATTCACTTATTATCTCTCTTTTACTTAAGCTAATCTTTATGCATTTAATAATTAATTCTTTTATTAATTATTATTATGCAAACTAGATATCTCCTCTTTAGGGTTTCCCTTTTAGGGTTTTGGTATCCTTTTATAAGGATTCCCTCTTTGTACATTATTCAATTCGATGGTTATTAATTAATTGAGGATGTTATTGCATTAAGAGTTTTTCTACATTATTTGCACAATATGTTTCCTCTTCCATCGATCTGTGATTTTTGGCCTCCATAGCTTTTTTGCTTCTCTCTTTCTATGACAGGTTTGCATGCAGGTGATTCTTGGGAGCTGTGGGTTGATAGTTTTCATCAAATCCAATACCAATGTCTCTATAGACTCAAGCTCATCTAGTAATGTCTCTACCTCTCCTAACTTCTCTATGGCAATATCTCGCTCCTGTCTAGCCTCTGTGACCTCCCCCTCTAGTCTCTCCACCTGTCTCTCTAATCTCAGGACGTGATCAGCCTATACCTGTGTCATTTCTAGTCTCACTAGAAATGCATCAATGTAATATCCTCCTATCATCAACAATCAAACAAATCAAACTATTAGGTTTCGATCAAATTGATCTATCTATCTATCCTATCTTATCAATTGAACACATGTTTATCACATGTATCAACAGATAATTCTATCAATTATCTACCAACATGACGGTTTACTAACGACCATGCTACAATGTTGTATATCTTGACACAAATTGATCAAAATACAATGCCAACCAGATCATATCAGCTTATCGATATCAAGTTTGACCTAATTGACTTGTTACTTTATCCACATTCTACAATTTGCAATAAATGCGCAATCTCTCTACACACCCTGTTTATCCCATCATTTCTTCTGAATCTTTTCATGAGATTGATTAAAAAAAAAAACACAATCATAAATTTTGTTAATCAATCTCTCAAGGGGGCATGCATAGGTCACTTTCATCGACATTGTCTAGGGTAGGGGCAAAAAGCTGGATTTTTCTTTGAAACAATGTGACCAACACATTATTTCAAAGAGGGGCAAACTGGATACACTAAAAAATGGCTTCACTAATTAATTAATTAAATATTTATTATTTAATTAATATTGACTTGATGAATTAATTAAATATTTATTATTTAATTAATATTTATTTCTTCTATTTATTAATTAAATTATTCAATTTATTTGATACATTCACTATAGTCTATTCTTCTTATCCTAAGTATTCTAAATTAGTCTCATTAAAGTGATTAAATACACAGTCACTAAATATGACTAAACCTCCTAGTCCACCTCATAGACCTAGTCACTTGACACATCACCTTGGCTATAATAAATAATTATTATTAATTATTAATAAATAAGTATCCTCACCCACATATGTCCTATTCCTAAGGGCTATGTGGCCTCATAAGACTTGGTCTCATGACCACATGTGTTCTCCTACACTAAGTCAAGAAGCAATCCCTATTCCTAAGGATCTTCTCAAGCCACCTCAAAGAGTCCAAGGTGACTCATGGGACACTTGTACCAAGAGTCCTCATGAGTAAAAAGTCCTTCCTCCTTCCTCTCAATGGTCTTTGTGAGACACTTGACATGTGCCTTTCCCTTCCACCTTCTTCTCCTCTATGTCAATGTAGGAGGAACATCCTCCCTATTCTTCCTCTCACATTCCAACTACATCCCCCTTTCTCTCAACCCCTTCCACCAATTCAATAACATCCCTAGGATTTTCCACCTTTCAATCTCCACCCTAGGATTGTGCCACCTACGCTTGGGTCCTCCAAAATCCTATAAAAGGAGCCTCATTCTCCTTTTGTGAGATAATAGGAAAATAGGAAAATAGCTAATAGAGAGAATAGTAGGCAATAGTAACTTTCAAGAAATCAAGAATCCAAGCATTTAATCAAGCAATTGAAGTCATTTTCACACCATTCCATCATCCATTAGTTGCATAATCAAGATTTAGGCCATTTTGCATACAAATCCACTCAATCTCCACACTTTGGTGACATCTTGGAAAATGAGCTTTAATTGGAAACCTAAGAGCTCAACACATCGAAGAAATCAAGGCTAGGAGAACAATGGAGACAAGCTACGATGGGTAAGTGAAGGTAAACTTGTTTTAATTTCATTTGATCATTTGTAATCTTCATTGTGTTGCATTTAGATAGATTTATTAGCTTTACAGTAGTAGTATTTCATTTATATCAATAGACATCTAATTTGCATACAGTAACAACTAGACCTTGATTCTACATCAGATTGGAATCAGAACAAGTTAGAGAATTGGGCTTGTGTTGTTTGGGTGTGATTTTCAGAAGAGTTTGTAAATTCATCCAACATGGTGTCCAATTTAGAGCTAGAAAGAGATGTAGGGGAGTAGAGAGAGGAGAACAGACTCCTGAAGGAGCAATTAGCCAAAATGGCATGCAAGTTAGAAAAAGTGCATCTTTGAACTACAAAAGTCAGTGAACTGATAAGAGAGGCTGATGAGAAGGGTAAATTAGTGGCTGAGGAGGACACGATCCCAGAGCCATACCCTATGCTTGAAGAAGAGCCATTCTTGAAAGCATTAAAGGCAATGAGTGGTAAGTCCTTAGAAGGTGTGCCTCTATTTAGTGGAAAAATGGATCCAGAGTAATTCTTGGAATGGATAGAAGGTCTTGAAAATCACTTTGATTGTGATAGTGTGACCGAAGCTCAAAAATTTAGAATAGCTAAGACAATATTGAGAGGAATGACTCTCACTTGGTGGAAATTTGTACAAGATGAAAGGACTAAAGAAGGAAAGAAAACCATAACCAGTTGGAAAGGTATGGTGGCTAAGATGAAGGATTTGAGCATCTGAATAAGAGGATAGCGACTCAATGGATATTGACACTTCCTAGTTTTGACAAATTATTTACTATGGAGTGTGATGCTAGTAACATTGTTGTTGGTGTAGTCTTGAGTCAAGAAGGAAAGCCAATAGCTTTTCACAGTGAGAAACTTAGTGATTCAAAGAGAAGGTATCCCTCATATGATTTGGAATTGTACACATTAGTGCAAGCACTAAGGAAATGGAGACATTATCTCCTTCCCAAAGTATTCGTAGTCTTTACCGACAATAAGGCTTTGAGTTTTCTGAGTTCACATGATAAACTAAGCCATAATCATATGAAATGGGTGGATTATATACAAGCCTATAACTTCACCATAAATAATAAGAAGGGAGTACAAAATAAAGTAGCAGATGCATTGAGTAGAAGGTTACTCACAGTGCAAGAAGTTCAGCTAAGGAGCATTGGCATTGAAAGCTTCAAGGATCCGTATCCAACAAATGAAGACTTTGCAGCATCATACAAGGTATGTCAGGATTATCAAAATCATTTTCATAGTGAGTATTCAGAGTATACTCTTCAAGAAGGTCTTCTACTTAAAGGAGGAAAACTCTGTGTACTGAGAGGTTCCATGAGGGAGAACCTAATACAAGAGAAGCACAATGGTTCATTGAGTGGACATTTTGGGTTGAATAAAACTCTAGAGTTGGTCAAGCGGTATTACTATTAACCAAGAATGAATTGGGATGTTCAAACTTATGTAGAGAATTGTGTATTTTTTCAGAAGGCAAAAGGGACTTCATCCAATGCAGGATTGTATCAGCCCCTTCCTATCCCAAATAGACCATGGGAATGCCTTAGTATGGATTTTGTAGTTGGAATATCAAAGACCAAGCAGAGAATGAAAAACATCTTTGTGATTGTTGACAAGTTCAGAAAAATGGCTCAGTTTGTGCCATGCAAGATCACACATGATGCATGTTACATAGAAAATCTATTATTTAGAGAAGCAGTAAGAATACATGGATTACCTTTGAGTATTGTATCAGATAAAAACTCTAAGTTCATGAGTCATTTTTGGAAAACCTTATGGAAAAATCTTGGTACAAATATTTCCTTTATCTCAACATATCATCCACAGACCGATGGTCAGACTGAAGTGGTGAACCAAAGCTTACAAAATCTTTTGCGATGCCTCACCAAGGAGTATGGACAATCATGGGATTAGTTACTTTCTCAAGAAGAATTTTCATACAATGAAATAGTCAATAGATCCACTGGCAAGAGCCCTTTTGAAATAGTGTATGAGATTCATCCTATGGGTATATGTGAACTTAGGGATCATGGAAGCAATGCAGTGAGGAGTGGGTATGCTAAAGATTTTTCTCAATCCATGAAAGAGGTCCATGATTCAATCAAAGAAGCATTAGTAGAGAGTACAACTAACACCAAGAACAAGGTGGATGCAAGGAAAAGATATAATCAATTTCAAGTTGGAGATTTGGTCATGGTGCACCTAAATAAAGCAAGGTTGCAGAAAGGAATTCTGAGTAAACTTCAGATGAGGAAGATAAGTCCTTGTAAAATTTTGGAAAAGTATGGGTCTAATGCTTATCAAGTTGATCTTCCTTCAGACATAGGATTGTCTCTTGTTTTCAATGTGGTAGATCTGGTATCCTATAAAGGACCAATTCTAGATGGAGATTCTGATCTAATAGATGATATCGAGTATCTCAAAGCACTCAAAATTCCTGTTGCACCAAAACTGAAGGCAAAGAAGATTCTAAATTCAAGAGTTTCCAAGTAGACTAAAAAGAAGATCTACATGGAACATCTAGTCAAATGGAAAGGAAAAGATGATTCAGAGGCTACATGGGTGCAAGAAACCGATTTCAAGAAGTTAGGCATTAGTCCTGACTTACTCCAATCACCTGGAAGTTGATTTATTTTTGTTTGGGGAGTAGTGTGCAGGAGCACCTAGGTTAGAAGCATTTCTAGGTTAGAAGCAGTCTAAGTTGTAAGGTGTTTTATTCCACCATTCTTGTAATGATCGAGGTCAATCGTTAAACAAAAACCATAGTTGCTTAGTAGTTGTTTTCTAGTTTAGTGTGTGTGTTGAGGTAGTTTGTAAACCTCTGGAAATACAACGAGGCTCTAGCAACCAAAATTGGTGAAATGGTACTAAGTTATACTAGTTCTTGGGAAAATCTATTGCTCAAGAATGCTACACAGGAATATTTCTCGGGTTACTCAAGGTTGCTCGGGTATGCTATGCAGAATGCTCGGTGATGTCGCTCAGTGATCTTGCTCAAGTTACACTTGGTGCTTGGGGATGTTTCTCAGGGTTGCTTGTAGATTTTAGGTTTGTTGACTAATACTCAGGTATTGAAGGTGAAGTTAGTTTCAATGCTCGGTACTGGTGCTTGGTAATGGCAGTTTGTTGTTCGGTTATGTCGGTTAACGGACCAGGAAACATGGGATGTGACGTTTTTGACCAGCTGGGTCAACTATAATGGCTCTCAACATGTCATTTTTGTCTTTGATGGATAGGGACACCTGTTCCAGTGATGGGAGGGTCATTTATGGCTCGACCATGCCTTCTGTGAAAGGTTGTTGAAGTTGTTGGAGGATGCGAGATATTTTGAAGGATGTAGCTATATAGTAAAAGTTTGTAACTGATAAAAAGGGGGGATGGATGAGAGATTATAGAGTAGTGTATATATAATATATTTAGGTAGAAATATAGAGAGTATTTGACACTAACTTCTGTAATTTTTTATGTGTTCTTTGTGTAATATGTTCACTTTAGTTTTTCATGTTGAATCAATCAGTTTAACTTGGAGAGTGAATCTATTCTAATAGATTCTCTAACATGAAATAGTATCTTAACGGTGAGAACCAGGTCTAGAGAACTTGAGGTGAAGATCTTAGTGACTTCCTCAAGATAGGGTTTGATAATACCCTATAAGGTCCATTTAGAGACCTTGAAGCAGATTTAGGATGACTCTCGGTAACAACTAGACCTTGATTATACATCAGTGTTGTCCAGCTGTGAAACACTCAATAAATTATAGTTAAGTCCTTTCACCCAATATGAATTTTCACATCTGATCAGATTATTCAACATGATGGTACCTTTTCCTTCAATTGGGAAAGGTGAGTCATTATCCATCCTAATTGATCCACCATTATAATATTTAAAAGTTTCAAACTTTTCTTTATCTCTAGTCATGTGATGAGTACAACCACTATCAATAATCCATACATCAGTTTTTCCAACTTTAGATATGAGTTTTGTTTCAACATACCTTTCTTCTTCATCTGAGTCATCCTTCATAGAAACAAATACTACCTCAATATCTTCATCAGAATCAGTGCTAGAATTTATAGCTTTGTTCTCAACCAGGTAACAAGCCTTCTTGCCTTTGTCCTTGTAATCTTGGTTATCTATTCTATCAGAGTGTCAATTGCTTCTGTAGTCTCGGTCATCACTTCTATCATACTTCTTTTCATAATATCTATTATTGTTTCTTTCATCCTTTCTCTTGTTAGGGCATCTAATAGAAAAATGTCCAATTTCTTTGCAATTAAAATAGACTAATGGTAATTTACCTTTATATCTTCCTTTACTTCTATGTAATCTCCTAGCCATTAGTGCTTCAAGTTCATCAAGTTATTTTTCATCATTATCACTGTCACTATAATTTATCATAGTGTGTTTGTTACTAGATTTGCTTATTTTTAGAGAATATTTGAATGAAGACTCAAAAGTAGGTAAGACATTGTTGTCATAGTTGTTCATCTCAAATGAAATAAGTCTACAAATTAAACTATTAAGAGTAACATTGTTATTTTCTACTGCTCTCATTTCTTGAATTGCAAATACTATAATTGCATAAACAACCAGTAAGGTTCTCATAATTTTAATTACAACTATTTCTTCCTCAAGTAATCCTCCTACTCCATGGATAACATTAAAAAATTCTTTGATTTTTCTACTGTACTGAGTTATGTTCTCTCCTTCTTTCATTCTCAGGTCATCAAACTTTCCTCTTAGGATTTCAGCTTTATCTCTCAGCACATTGGTGTCTCCTCCATGTACTAGCTTGAGTTTGTCCCACATTTTCTTTGCAGAGGTGCATGATTTCAAATCTCCAAATTCAGCATCGGTTAGTGAAGAAGCAAGTTCTATCATTATAGAATTGTGGTCATGTTTCTCTCTTAATTGATCAACAATCAGAGGTCCAATAGCTACAACATATTCAGTATCCAAGTATTGTGTAACATCATTTCCAATACTTGATAGATGAAGTCTTATCCTCCTTTTCCATGATGCAAAGTTCTCTTTGTTTAACTTAAGCACATCCCTTTTACTCATCTTGTGACCTTTAGCTTAAGTCCCTTTAATCTTTTATTCCAAGCACAAAATCTTTGATACCAATCATTAGAATAACTGAGAGAGGGGGGGAGGAGGTGAATCGATGGCCTTAAAAATAATTCCAACAAGATCCAACTAAAAAATTATCTCTCAAAATATAATACCCTCTAGATATCTTTCAGTCCATCAAGATGTATGCCATAAATAAACTTAACAAATACAACCTGCTTGGTAAGATATATTGTTTTACTTTTATGGACTTTACCGAATAGCAGTAAATAAACTTAGTGTTAAGCGACCAATCTAGTTTCAATAATGTGTAAAGAAAAATATTAATGCAATGAAACATATACATATTTGACACATAGATTTTAATGTGGAAACCCTGCCAAGGGAAAAACCACCTAGGACCGGTAACCCAAAAAATTTTCACTCTTCTGAAGTGAGCTCGGTGAAGAGCCAACCCTATTAAAGGTTACAAAATACACTATTAAGTGTGACCTTGTTAGAAGATTTAAAACCAACAGTTTATCTTTTGACCTAGCATTCACTATGCTATCAACAAGAAAACCTTTTGATACTCTTGAGTATCTCAATACAATAAGGACTGTTAAATCCCACTTGGTTAAGAGATTTTCGTAATCAATGGTTAAAGTGATATAGTAAATCATCTGTTCAAAATAAAAATTTAGCTTGCAGATACTCAGATCTATTGATATTCCAATAATACCTCTCTGATCAATATGCTCTTCAATTCCTTTGCTCTCTTCCTTTGTTCTGCTCGATGAATTCTCTGTCCTCTGTTGCTCGGTTTCTGTAGAATTCCTTGGCTCTGTTCTTCAGCCTGTATGATTAGATCTGCATGAAGAATTAAATCTTCACCAGAATATATTCAACATTCCTCTTTTTCATATTGAATTCCTTGTCTCTTTATATAGACATGATTAGTCATTCAATCTTCTTATTTTTCTTGTAGATCACTTCTTGATCCGCAAAACTCATCATGCTTTCTTTATCTCGTAAAGCTCTGCTTTAGTTTATTCCATAGATCTCTCCTTGATAAATGTGAATAAAACATTCTTTAAATATTCTTCCTTTCTTTAGTTTAACTGGTCATTGAAAATAAAGCAACTAATTAGTCAATCTCTAAATATATCTCTTTTCCAGCTAAGTAGTTTTGTCATTCTTTAACTTTAGTTCTGTTCAATCATCAACTCCAATTATGCTCGATAACAACTTCATTTTATTATGATTCTTGGTATACACTTTCTCGGTAATGCTTTCTCAGTTTCTATTGTGCTCGATTTACATTGTGAACTGCTTGGTGTTCATTTATTCGGTAATCACTGTCCGTCGGTGTTCACTGTCACCTTGTGTATACAGAATTTTTATGTTTTACCGATAACATAAACTTTGTCTCTTCAGATCTTCAAGGTTATGACCAATATGTATCTGATCAATCAAACCATACTAAGTTGACATCAATGACAATACAATACATTAACTGATTTAATGTCTTGCGTTCACTTTTGTATCTTGGTGATCATCAACTTATCATCTTCAAACATTCAATCAGTTATAGTTCATCACTTATTAGGTTTATTTTTAGTGTTTTATTTAGTGTTAGGGGACTATGATCTTGTCTATATATACAATCAGGATCCCACAAGCAATGGATTAATCATTGAAAATAAATAAGGTTAATGAACATGCGTTTATGATGTGCTTGAGAAAAGTGTAGAGGTAGGAAAATATGCCCTTGTCTGCATAGACAATCATAAATTCAGACCCTTAAAAATTTAGTAATTCATTGCATGTGTACCTCTTAGCGAGCCTGATGTTGAGGGAAAAAGTACTCACCTCACGAGAACCCCTCAAGTGGGAACAAGGAAAAAGCCAAACATTCTGATCCACTATAAACAAAAGAATCCTTGAGATTAAATTTTAGGAGGATGAGTGCATCATTTCATAGGGCTATAGGCCTCAATCATGCTTGTGTGACTACAAAGGGCATATTCAAAGAAAAACACTAACTACAAACCCTAGGAATAGAAACTGTCTGGTTCACCTCTGAAAGTTTGATAATATTTGTGAAATAGAGATAGTAACTCCCCCAAGACACTTTCCATATCGTACCCCCATTAGCATTTGAATTTAGATACTACATTGTTGAATATCCATTACGTGATAGTCAACGGTCATATTTTGATTATCTATTGGGTGTGTACCTAAGTCAACAAGCAAAGTTTTTTCAACTAAACCAACTTCCTAAGATGGTTTTTTTTGGATTCCCCTTGCATTCTATGTGTCTTCTATGTTTTTATCAATGAACTACCTAAACACTAGAAAATTATCTTGAAACAGAAAATGATCAAAACAATCAAACTCAGTGGAAAAAACCCTCTGTCCTGCATAAAGTTGTATTATCCCAGATCTTTTTTCATATCATTTAAAATTTAAGAACTCTTATTTCCCACTTTGTCGTATAGTCTGATGACAATTTTCATATGGTATGGTAAGAATTGTCGTACGATTCAATGCTTTTTACTGCCAAATTTTATCATATTTTTCCAATTGCCAACATCAACTCGTACGAGTTTATCGTCTGGTTATAAATCTTTTGTCATACAAGAATGCATTCTATCATATGGTCCAGTGTATTTAAGAATCCAAAGAGCTTATTTGACATATTTCTAGCATTTACATACCTCTTTTATCTCTCCCTGATAATTCCTATGATATTTTATATCAGACAAAGCTTACACCTGCCTTTTATAATTTTTAGCATAGTGTTTGATAACATACCCTTGCTACAGTGATACCTGATTTGTTGATCTTATCCTAATCTATGAGTGACCTTATCTTGTTCTTCGATCAAACATCAATCCTTTTAATCAGTCAATCAATCTTTTTGTCAAGCTTGAGTCACGAGTGCTAGTTAAACTTAACTCTGATTTGAGTCAGGGTGATTCAGTACCTCCTACCAAGTTATCATCAATCTCATCATCCAATTATCCTAAACACAAGATAACACGTACTTATCTTCTATTTAATATTCACATCCATATCACTCCTAGCTCTTGGTCACATAAAATGTTAATGCCTATCCAAAATAGGAGCTCTCGTAGACATTCTAAAGAGAGAAGAGTCAAGAATCATAAAATAGCTAGTCTAGGGTATTCATCAAGTGACAACTCACAATCACTTGTCTGACATCCTTTCCAAAGTGAATCCTCTTTTTTTTAAAACTATCAGAATATTCAAATCAACCAAAATTGGATATAGCTTCATATTCTAATCAAGGTAACACATATATTCTCAACATGTCTATAGAAAGACAAGAAATAGAGAGCTTTAGATGCCACTCTTGATACAACCATAATACTCATGCTACTAATAGTGACAGTTCATCTAGTGAGTCTGAACTTGATGAAGAAACTATAGATAAATGTTGAAAGGACAAAGACTTCCATAAGATGATGAAGATTATCATGAACAAAGTAAACGAGAAATATCTTCTTGATCTAGCTAAACAAGGATCTAAACTTCCCATTGACTATAACATTGAGAATATCATTAGCAAGGAAGAAGAGACACCGTTATCACTTGTGACTAAAAAATTACAAGCTTTATAAGTTGAGATGCATGAAATGAAAAGGGAAAAAGATAAATCTTCTATGAAGTATTCTCTTGAAAAGATATTCCCATTTCCCTTTGGCAAATATCTTTACATGCCTCCATTTCCTTCCAGAGTTGAAATTCCTAAATTTGATAAGTATACTGGTGACTCTAATCCTCAGGACCATGTATGAGAATTATGTGCTCTTTGTATGGATTTTATGCATGAATAAACCTATCTTATGTGTCTCTTCCCACAAATTCTCAGTGGCCTAGCAATTTAATGGTTTTAAAAACTACCTATGGGAATCAACAATTTTGAGGAACTAATCAAGCTATTTATCCAACAATACTCATACAACATTAAACATCCTATAACCATGACAGGACTCTGTAAAATGAAGAAAAAATGGGAGAAACATTCCTTACTTTCCTTCAACGATGGATGAATATTTTCTCTTGATATCCATGTCTAATTCCTAAATATGAGAAAATGGACATCTTTATCAACACTCTCATTCTTGAATTAAACTATGGGATTCAGATGCAAGGCCCACCTAAATTTAACAAGATTGTGGAAAGTACCCTGAAGATAGAGGATGTACTTGTCAAAAAGGTGAAATTTCCCTTTATAAGGAAACCAAGTATGGTTCTAGTTCCAACTCCAACAATAAGGATTAAAAGAACTATTATAATAAGAACAAAAAAATTGTTAATGATGGGGTGGTTGATACTGCAAATCCCAAGCCAAATCCAATAGTCTTTAATCTGACTAGTGGTATCCAAACCACTAAAGCTGCTGAAAGTGCTAGAACAGATTCTTCTAAGAAATTGAGCAACTTATTGAAAGACAAAACTTGGGTTCTAAGACCTAAAAATGATTTTAATCCTTTGGGAGAGACTCTTGAGACAACTCTCAAGACTCTTTTAGCCAAAAATATCATCACATTGTCTGATAATTCAAAACCTTTCGAGCCTAAAATTAAACCTAAATGGTGGAATGACAATGATTACTATGAATACGATTGAAACAAAGGTCACAAAACTAATAATTGTATGAAGCTCAAGCATGTCATTCAAGATATTTTTGACAATGGTGTAAATGAGGTTGGTTTTTATACAACAAATACTAATCATAAAGCCTTTAAAAATACCTTACCTAGCTATGAAAAGGGAGAAAATTCCAAATATAAGAGTGGTGCTAAAGTCAACTACACTTATACCAATGTTGAAAATTTTATTAACATGATTGAGCCATCTCATTTAGAACATTGTAATTTAATAATCATTAAGAAAAATGATAAAGAGTTTAAATCTGTAAATGTCATAACCCATGCTCAAGCAAAGGTTAGTCTTAAAGGAGTTGGTTCTTCACCTTCAAATCAAGCATCATCTTCAAAACAACCTACATCTACAAGAAAAAAACATTTTTAACTACTTCTAAACCATTTACATCCAAACAGTTGGTTTCATCATCCTCGATTGGTTATAGTGTTGTTGAGCAACTACAATGAACCAATGCTCAAATTTATATCTTTGAACTACTAAAGATATCTCATTCTCATAGAGAGATCTTGGATAAAGTTTTGATAGCTGCAAATATTTATAAAGGCTTAGACTTAGATCAGTTTAAAACTATGGTAGGTCATCTGACCTCACCTCACTACCTATCATTCTTTGAAGAAGATGATAACTCTTTGAACCATCCACATAATCAGCCATTTCATATTGAAGTCATGATCCATAAACACCATGTCAAGCATGTTTTTATAGATGGAGGTGTTGGTCTAAATATTTGAACTTACAATTTACTACTACAACTGGGATTTTATGAGCATGCTATAAATCCTAGAAAGACAATAACAATTAAAGAATATGATGAAGAAGAGCGATCCTCTAAGGGTCCAGTGGTACTTTCGATCAGGGTAGGACTTTTGGAATGAGATGTAATCTATCAAGTACTTGATCTTCCTTTAGCCTATAATATTTTGTTGGGAAGACCATGGATTCATGAGATGCAATCTATTCCATCCACATACCATCAATGTGTAAAGTTCCCCTACAACAGAGTTGAAGTTAGTATTATAGCATATACTAGCTATGCTTGCAATGCATTAAGACAGTCCTTTGACACCTTTGTTCCTCATAAAAGGTAAGCTTCTAAAGATCAAACAACTAAAAGATCCAAGGCTATGATTAAACACTTTGAGAAGAAACTCAAAATCACACATACTGGAATGGGAGGGTATAAGATATAACTTGTGCTTTCATTGAAATCTCTCCCCCATCACCTAGATATTATGGAATTTTTTTTGAAACTATGAAACCATCAAAGTCAAAATAAAAGGTCATACATGACGTCACTTGTGTTCATTCAAATATTTCCCTTGCTGATGAAAATGAAGAGAAAACTATTCTTTCATGAATTTTTAGAGGAGAAAATGAAGATAAATCAATCAAATACTGTGATATTTCTCCTAAAACATATGGTAAAGGAAATGAGATAATGAAACACATGGGATATAAAGGAAAAGGTCACATAGGGATGAATCAGAAAGGTCAAACTAGAATAATTCATGTGGAATATCGAGATCCTAAGAATAAAATTGGTCTCGATTTCAAAATAGCTAAATCTCATCCTGCAAAAGACAAGAGTACACCTATCTTTGATAAGGATAATTATGAAGAGGAATATGTCTTTCCTTATCCTATCCCTCCTGATGTCTTAAGTTTCCTTGAAAATGATAGAGGATAGGATTCACCACTGAATACAGTTGAACAAGTGTTCGATGATGAACAACAGATCAATTCCATTCAAGCACAAGCTTCTAATTCACAAGAAAAAATTGACGTAGAAGGAGCTAACACGAATATAGAAATATTTTTTGAAAAGGAAAAATGACATTATTTTTGAGTCTGAGGAGGTGGAAAAAGAAATATCGTAACTGGGGGCAGTTAGTGGACTTCACTCATATCCTAGATATGTCTGATAAGGCTGAAACAAATTCCAATGAATATAAATGAGATTTTCTGTTCAAAGAAACAATTGACAAGGATATAGATGTTTTGCATCAATATGTAACTCGATTTGAGGTAGGTGACGGGTCTAGAGGTAGGTCTTATGAGTTAGGATTTCAAAATGCTAACGTGAACTTTGATAATAATTTTATGACTCTTGATAGTCTAAACACGCTTATTCCAGGTGGTATTTTAGAACTCAACTTGATAGTCCACATTTATGATGAACATACCATGAATTCCCTCGAGCCTATTGAATCTTTATCCCTCATGCATCCTGAGCTTATTGACTGGACTATGCAAGACCAATCTATGGATATTCCTACTTTTCCCAATGACTATGCCTTGGCATTCTATCTCAATGTTGTTGAACCTATGAAATCTTCCATCAGTGAACCTAGAGTGATCATGATGGAAGTAGACATCAAGTATCTTATTCTGAAAAATAAAATGAAAAGAAACAAGCATTTTGGTGGAAAAAACCACATTGTGGCAGTATCAAAACCAAAAATAGTTTTAAAAAAAGATGCAACTGATGGTGAAAACCTCTCTGAGGTACCTAAAGATGAGATACTTGATGTTTTGCTAAGTCTCTTTTAGGAATGATCATCAATGCTTATTAAACCAACACAATCTATGAATATTGGAATAGAGGAAAACCCATAGATTGTACATTTATCTCAATCATTATCAGAGCAGTAATTGAAAGAGTTTACTAAATTCTTCAAGGAAAAAAATTAAATTTGCATGGAAATATTTTGACATGCCAAGTCTAGATCTTGATCTTATCAAACATCATATTTATGTTGTTCCTAGAGTAAAACCTATAAAGAAAAACTTCATAAAATGCATCCTCATGTTGCATTACTTGTCAAAGCTGAGCTGGAAAAGTTACTTAAATCAGGATCCATCCGAGCTATTGACTATGTTGAATGGATATCAAACATTGTACATATTTCTAAACCAGAAAAATCAATCCGTGTGTGCACAAATTTTAGAGACTTGAATAAAGCATGTCCAAAAGATGATTTCCCACTCCCTAATATTGACATGACAACTGGATATAAAATGTACTCTCTTATGGATGACTTTTCTGTTTATAATCAAATTAAAATTGCACCTGAAGATCAAGAGAAAACAATGTTTACCTATGCTTGGAGAACATTCTCTTGGAATTTCATGCCCATTGGCCTAAAGAATGCAAATGCTACATATCAAAGAGATGTGACTAAAATATTTCATGACATGATGTATAAAAACATTGAGGATTATGTAGATGACACCTTGGTAAATTCTATGAAAATATCAACACATCTAAGAAATCTTGGTCTAATCCTAGATAGAATGGAACAATTCAAACTCAGATTAAATCCTAAGAAGTGTGAGTTTGGTGTTACATCAAGAAAATGTTAGGGTATTTTTTTTTTTATATCTAAAGACATTGAATTTGATCCAACAAAAGTAAAGGCTATCATGGAAATTAAACCCCCGAAGAATATAAGTCAATTGAGAACTCTATAAGGAAGATTACAATCAATCAGATGCTTTATTTCTCAATTGGCAGATAAAGCTCAACCATTCGAATAGACATTACACAAGGGAGTAACCTACAGGTGGGATGAATAATGTGAAGATAAAATGAAACAAATAAAGGAATATCTTGCAAATCCACCTATTTTGATGCCTCGTATACAAGGAAAACCATTAATTCTTTACATATCAGCTACAACTACATCATTGGGGGCACTCTTGGCTCAACACAATGAGAACAAAAGAGAACAGGACATATACTACATCAGAAAGACATTGGTTTCATATGAGATGAACTACACTATTATTTAGAAAGATTGCTTAGCCGTGGTCTTTGCTACATAAAAATTGAGACACTATATGCTTGGACATTCTATCAAACTGGTTGCTAAGATTGATCCATTGAAGTATCTTCTAAGTAAAGAAACACTAACATGTTGGTTGGATAAATGGGTTATGATACTTAGTGAATTTCATATTGATTATGTGGAAAAAAAATCTATAAAAGGACAATCAAGTGTTGATCAACTAACTTATGCTCCTCTTCAAGATGATCAACCTCTAAACATTAAATTCCTAGATGAATTTGGTGTCAGAGCACCTAGGCTATCCTCAAAGCCCTAGTTAGTTTTGGCTTGTAACTGACTATAGAAGTCAGTATGTTTTTTCTTAGACCTTAGAAGGTCTTTTTGTTGTGTGTGACTAGGTGAATTAGTGGTTAGTGCTAATTTCATTATAGTTTAGGTTAGTTTGATTTTAAGTGTTTAGTCCCTAGATTAGGCCTAAATTTGGGAAATGGGGTCTAAATGTGTCTTAGACCTATGTAAGGTGAGAAAGATGCTTAAAGAGGAATAAATGATGTTAGTTCATCTATTTTTATGGGTTAGAGGCCCTAAAAGATAGTTTTCATCATAAATGCAAAAGATGCTCAAAAGTTTTCATGAGAACATTTGCAACTTCTTGCAAATGTTGCATGCAACTCGACAACTTTGGATTCCCCTCATTATAGGAGTGGGAAATCAATTATAGTGGCCTGAAATGGTGGAGGAAGCATATTTAGACACTCTATGGCTCAATTCATGAGGTAGATTGGAATGTAAGTAAGTTTTTGAAAACAATAGAGCAAGTGTTCTGGAAGACAGAGTACAGTCGACTCATTTGAATTTTCTTTGTGTTTTGATGTATTGAAATGCTTGATATAAGTGTGGATTCATGTAGTAGGAACATATTCAAGAGTTTTTCATTCAGAGAGTAAATAGTCTAGTGTTAATTTGTTAGTTGTAGGAAATTTTTTAAGTTTTAGAGAGTCTGTTGGTCCAGCTCAGTGCAATTTTGGTTTTATGGCTCCCCCATGAAATCTAACCCTGGGAAACTCAAAGGGTTGGATGAATGAGTTAGGGGAGCCTCTTTATAGTGTAAATATGTAGGTAGGAGGTCAGAGGAATCAATTTTGTAGTTTTAAAGCCATGCCCTAGGCGAGCTAGGACTGTTTGGTTAGGTGTATGGTAGGAGAAAAGAAGAATGCAGAAGCAAGGGTGTGTATGAAATTTTTGAGCCAAGTGTGGTCTTAGAGTCTTTAGGATCTTATAAGTCCTTGGTATCAAGTTTAGAACTCATCCAATCCATTTGGATAGATTTTTCCATCAAAGTTAGTGAACTGCTTGTGAAGAGCCAAAATAGGCCTAATAGCCCTACAATTCAGGACAAAGGTGTGCAGAAGGCTTGGGGACCCTAGACCTTGAAAATATTTTAGGTCTTCATAAATGGTATCTGGATACTAGATTATTTTTAGGGGTTGTTTGGAAGATTTATAAGTAAATCTAGAAAAACCCATTGGATAGGGCTAATTGGTCAATTAGGCCTAATAGGATCATTTTGAGAGAAGCTTTGGAACTCAACCAAATTGGGATTCAAGACCTATGAAAATGGGAATGTATGGATGCAGAATGAACATAAAAGTAGTTGAAAAATCCCTTGTAGCATTTTTGGAGTTGGCATGAAGGGTTTGGGTTTGGAATCCTTCAAAGCAATTGTGAAGCATTGAGACAAAACTAATGGTAGTTGTCCTTTGTTAATTTTAGGATAGCTACAAATGTAATAGCACTTCTTGTATATATTCTATGTGTTTCAAATGCAACAATCTCTCTTTCATTTATATTGGGAAAGAGGCTAGGAGAGACATGTCCCTTCATGGGACATGTCTATTCATTATAATTTTATAATGTCTTATTAATCAATCATATATTAGAATAATATACATTTTCATAATATATGTTTAATAATAATATATATAATATAATATATATATATATATATAGCATATATATAGAATATATATATATACAACTACAATATATTATTATTAATCAATATCTAAGTATATTATATGTATTCTAAATGATCATACGACTGAAGCTACAAACATTAACACTCCCTCTTAGCTAGGGAGGATGATCAAACATAATGTGTAGTGGTCTCTCTTGACTCTCGTCATAATTCCACAAAACATCAACACTCCCTGTTAGCTAGAGATGATAAAATCTATCAAGGTAATAAATCCATTAATTTTAAAAGAGAGGAGATATCACCTCACTATGATATTAGGAGATATGGTATATGGAGGAATATCAAATCATGTGATATTCGCCATAGCTCATAAATATCCATGGTATGTGCAATGACATTACGTCTCATGATATCTTCCATATGGATAGTAAGTTTACTAAGTTCAGAAAGATCCTAATAAGATTCATATAGATACTTAAAAATCACATATCACATAACTCGTGATATGACTTCAAGTGCAGATATAAACTTCATCTAAATAAGAGATCATGGATCACGTATAGACACACCTCTATGTAGTAGAGTCGTGTCTCTAAATGAGACATGTCTCACTCAAAATGTTTCATATAATAGTTATTGTAGCACATATATATAATTTGCAGTACGAAACACATAATAATATATGGGTTACGATACTTACCAAGTATCGTAAGACATTTATTATTATGTGTTACTCATACCATTGTCTTATATTAGTTACAATGATTCACATGACTATTACATAAAACATCGAATACTCAATACTAAGTCTCAGCTGATTTATTAATATTTTTAATAATAATATTCATTAATGTGTATATATATAATATCTCAAATATATATATATATAACAAATAAACTTAATTGAATTAACAATATAATATAATATTTATTATATTAACAATATAATATTATTATATCAACTTAGTATGTTCATTATT
>MU223464.1:172386-186741 GCA_018584345.1 Thuja plicata
TTCATGATTAATGTGGCTCTCTTCTGAAGCTTCAAAGACTAACATCAACCTCCTGACCTCCTCGTCCAAGGTTCCCTCTGATGATTTGTAGACTCCCTCTGAATGTTAATTCCTCCTCTTTGAAAAATTGTATAGGTCATATTTTTTTTGAAAGATATCTCAACTCAGTCCTCGGACATGACACTACTACACATTCATAATGGATTATTTACCACTCCATTTGTCATAGTATGGTCACATCCTCACATCTCTTAGTATAATATGGAATTATCAATTGTTTACATAACATAAATTGTGTGTCCTCAATTATCTACAGCTTTGATCATCTGCAGGCTCATCAAACCCTCTCAAATCCACATGGACATAACCATTGGTCCACCCGGCAGTCAAGGACATGGTGGAAATAGTTTGCGCATTCAGTTTCAAACTCCCAATTCAAACCGCCAAACACATCAGCGACAGTGAGAAGATTTAAGCGCAGTCTTCTAAATTATCAAATTCATTTTTCATGTCTGAATAATCACCATACTTTATTCTCTGAGACAATGTCTCTTAGAGGAATTCAGTCAACCATGCTCTGTCCACTCCTTTGCATTTAAGTCATTTTATGCATAGTCGCACAAGCATCTCATTCCATGAAAACATGTTTCTTTGGGGCAGCAATCTTTGCACTCCGTGAGTTAATGTCTTCAAGCGACGTTATATGCCTTGATTGCAAGTTTCATTTGTTTGAATATTTATAAACTTGTAAACAAATTCATTATGTGCCAATGGCCACAGTCTCAATGAAATCACACTTCTTGAGCCATAAAATAATTCATGCCTAACATTCGTATTGTTGACAGTCTCCTCACGCTATTTCAACAATTTCATTTGATGTGTTTGTGATCGTGACAGATTAGAAAAGATCATATTTCTACAAATCCCTTTTGTTTGTCTTGATATCCTATGATATCTTAGATAGGTTGTGGAAAATTCATTTGTAAGTGATATTTGTATTGCTGGTGACATTCTCCACTTCTCAAACAATGTTTGATGAAGAGAAAGTGATACACACAATGATACTTCATCCCGTCACTACCCATTTTGCACAGACGTTCATTCCAAATTTTGAATCCACTCTAGATCACAATTCATTATACACTGATGTTCTGAGATTTCTTGTATCCATAGACATTGATGTTACCATTCATCATCGCCATACAGATCACATTCTACTCATACATCACTCTTACAACTGTAACATATTGACTTTAGGAGCCATTGACATAACCGATGGTTATTACATCTGCTGCAATTGTTATACCATTCTCGAAGACACATTACTCACTGCCAATTGATATATATGATTGTTCACATACTACCGATCAACCACAGTGCAGATCACTAACCACTACATCGATGCAAATGTTTGTTTAGATCGCAACAAGAATATATTCTAGATGACAAACATATAACACTTCCATTAGGAATTTGGACTATCATAGTTTTCCTTATGGTATTCATGTATTGGAGTACTTGTGCCAGGTAAAGAGATCGACGACTAGTGGAATGATGTACGTAGCCTAGCCACAGTTGAGGAAAGAAGACACCCGATATGCTCCAAAATTCTTAGATTTTCCACCAGAAATAACTCTGCATAATAGGTTAAACCTCACAAGCCTCGGAGGAGGACCTGCTCTGATACCATGTTAATTTTAGGATATCTACAAATGTAATAACACTGCTTGTATATATTTTGTGTGTTTCAAATGCAACAATCTCTCTTTCATTTATATTGGGAAAGAGTCTAGGAGAGACATGTCCCTTCATGGGACATGTCTATTCATTATAATTTTATAATGTTTTATTAATCAATCATATATTAGAATAATATATGTTTTCATAATATATATTTAATAATAATATATATAACTACAATATATTATTATTAATCAATCTCTAAGTATATTATATGTATTCTAAATGATCATACGACTGAAGCTACAAACATTAACATCCTTCAAGGTGAAACACAAGAAGAGTTACTCTTAGAGAAGAGTTGGGAATAGTATTAGGATTAGTGTCTTGAGGCTATTGAGATCCTAGAAGAGAAATTAGGATCCTAAGTAGACTAGGGAAAGCAAGGTCCTGTCTAGAGAATTATGTGAGCATACCTTGGGGTTACTTCTATCAGATTGGTATCAGAGCTTTGCTGATCAGACTTGTGGTTGATGTTCCAACCAAATGAATTAGTAGGAGAGTCAACAATGGTGACTAATGCTGAGTTATCTAAGAAAGTGGATGATCAAGAAGTGGAGAATAGAATGCTTTGAGACAGATTGGCTCAATTAGAGAAAAAGGTAGATGAAGTTGATGTGAAAGCAAATAAAGTGAAGGATAAGGTCGAAGGGAAAGGCAAAGATCTTTCCATTTGTTAGGGATTTTTCTTGCTGAACCTCAAAATGCTTAAATTTGTGTCTTAACCCTATGAATCCCAATATTTGAAATAACTTATTCAAGCAAGAGAAATGCCTAATTGATGAGGGTATAGATAATATCTGGGGAAACTATTACCTCCTCCTTCTTTTTTGAGATCCACTGACTTAGGAAGGTATTACCTATGAATGATTACTGATTGACAATATCTTTTAAGTGGATTATATCTTCTTACTAACTTGTTGAATGCCTTTTACTGTGTCAATAAATAGATAACTATGCAAATGACTATGAATAACCTGATCAGAGCTTAATGAGCCAAACTAGTATTTTGACAACAACAAATAGTAATGCAATAAGGATTCTTATCCTTCTTCCTTTAACAGTTCTTATGAACTTCAGGAGGGATAACCTATTTGATTCTCTCTTAAAGGAATCAGTAAACTTAAATTGTATACTTTGTGAGTACAATTTATTATGAATGTATTCTCTTTTATAAGTGTAATGTAATTGAATGATTGTTGTTAAATGTTGGATGATTTGAACAATTACATGCAAAACTATAAACCAGTGCCTGATCCTATGGGCTATAGAGTCAATATTTGGTATAAATCCAAAATAAGGTGATCAATAAAATACATGCAACAAAGATAAAATACCTTACATATTATCCTCTAGTTCTATAACTATCATCAGATCCTTAAATTAATGCTAAGTTCTTTGGGGTCATTTGAAATAATTAATCCTTCCTTGAAGGAGCTCACAAATGACCGCACAACCACCTTGTGATCAGTATGTCTAAGAGCCTTAAAAATAAACATACAAGAACTGTAATAGAAATGAAAGAGAAAACCAAGATGTAAAATCGAGACTGCAATATATTATATTAATGTATTAATGCTTTAAATACATTCAAATAAAAAAGTATAGAGGCTCAGACAAATTTTAGTAGTCTGCCTTGTAATTCTATTCAATCATCCTCCATAATGTTACAATGATTTCTATTTATAGGTTTAAACCATCTTGTAATCCTTAAGAAGTAAGGATGCTACAAGCTTCTAATAGTTTTAAGACCTAACCCTAAAATCTAGAAAAGACAAAAGATAGGAAAGCACCAAGTGGTGGATGGAAAAAAATGGACAATAAGATCTGATTTGCTCCTTGTCTTCTTGTGATCTTTGGTGCCTTTGTCTGTATATGTTCAGGATAGCATCTGATATTTGAAATGAGATCTAGTGACCGCTAATACAGGCTAACTTACACTAGTCTTTATGATTTCTAACCTTCCTGTGCTCAAAGAGCAGGTGCCATGTGTCCTCCTATTCTTCATCCATGATGTCCAGGTCAACAGTTACATGATTTTTCTTCTTGGGATTCATTAAGATGTCCCATGCTATAACATCCTCTTCTTTTGGCCACTCAAAGCTCTTTATATTCTCCAACTGGGTCTTCTGTCTTTCCCACTTGACATCGGTTATGCTCTTGACATCAGTGATGAATTTATTGCAATCTATTTATGTCTTAATTGCTTCATCCAAAATCTTATTAAATTTTTCCATATCTAGCTCTCCTCCACCAGAAACATAAACCTCTTTACTAGGAAATATAGTGTTGAACTCTGAGCCCCATAACCCTAGTGGATTGATCTGATTGTCCTCTGATTTGATTGGAGGCACAAATCTGTTGTAGCTCGGTCCAAACATGTTCAACCTTGCCTCTATTTGATTAGCCTTTCCTTTAGAAAATGAAAAGGTGGCTCCTATATGTTCAATCTCAGTCCCAACTTGGGTCACTATCTCTGGTAGGTCTAACCTAAGTGGTTGCAAAGATGCTAACCTTTCAAAAAGTGATGTTCTCCCAGACCAAGTTGCATAAAAAGGGTTCAAAATTTGGATAAAATTGTTTACCTCTACTTGTAGCCCTGCCAATTTTCCATAGGCTCCATATACTATGTCAATTTTATCCTTTATTAAATCTACCCTATGATGCAAAATTTGTGTTAATGCAGCTAATACAACATCATTGTGCTCCTTAACCTCTTGTTCTATCTCTGCTACAGTATCCTCTATTTCCTCTATTTGGATCTCAACATCCTATACCTCTTTCGGCTCTGCAGGGGCAGCTTCTGGCTTATCTAGCAATTTTTGTGTGAGATCTCCTATGAGCTTCTCTTATGCTTTGATCTTAATCAGACCCAACTCCCTATCTTTGACAGTGATCTTTAATTTCTCAGACATCTGGACTACTTTTGCCTCATTTAGTTGAGCAAAATGGGTGAGCACTTGGGAAATATCCAAGTCTCCTGTATTCTGGACTGAACAGATGATCTTATTGCCTTCCATTTTCTCCTAAATGTTTATTAGGGCTGGATTTTGATCTTTTAGAGCTAGGCTCCACATTGCTAATGCCTGGGAATTTGGATTATATCCAAATCCTCTAATCATTTCCCCAACCTGTATTTTTGATGATAATTTTACATCAGGTTTCTTTCTAATCTGATCTATAATAAAAGCAGACGCCAAATCCCAACCTTCCACTAATAACATACGACTGATCTTGACCAGTTGTCTTGCCTCCTTAGGTGTAATTTTCTCTGATTCAGGATCATAATCCTGCAATGTTTTGTAGAGCCTCTATGGTTACTATATCACCACCTTCCAACTATAATTGTGCACTGACCTGTTGTTGTTTATTCCAAATGAGGAAATCTTTGAATTCCTTGGTCTTGATGAAATTTTTATCTTTTAGGAATTGATCTTGATATATTAGTCTCTCATCTATGCATGTCATGAGGGGTAATTCTACTTCCTCTTCTTCATCCTTTTGGAGCTTCTTCCCTACTTTTATTTGTTTCCTCAACTGATTATCATATGCTATGTTTCCAGTAATGAGAGTGCCAATTTTGTCTTTATTTTTCTCTTTCATCTGAGATGGCTCCCCTGTTTCAACATTTTTTCTTTTTGGTGGGGGCTCATTGGTAACCTCATTTTTAGGGACACCCCTGTTAGTTCAATTATATTCTCACCCTCAGTTTCTTTTTCTTCAACAAATGCTTGGTTAACTAGAGGGGAGCTACGTACTGAGTATTCCTCATAATTGTCTTCATCATACTCTAATGACGAGTGCCCCTTGTGGCCCTTCTCTGACACTACTAGTGCATCTTCCAGTTGGTTACATAACAGAGTATGTGACTCAATCATGTCATCAAGCCTCTTTAAGTATGTCAAGTATGGGAAGAAACCCCCAAAATTAATGCCCTTTCTCTTTACCTGTCTCTCTAGGTCCATCAATTCATTGAATTTCTTAGCCCTTTTATCAACCTCATCATCCTCCAATATATTTCTTATGAGGTCTTCCTCCATGCATTCCTCATGGTCCTTTGTGTATGGAATGGTAGGTGTTAACAACTTTTTTGGCACTCAAAATGAAGCCATCTATGTCAATATACCTGTAAAGGGCCATGTTCATTATGTAGTGACTCATCCAATTATTCACTGGGTCCAATGCCCTCTTTCCAATTGTAAAATTATAAATATTTAACTTCCTTTGGGTTAATGTACCCTTCTTGTGAGGAGAAAGGTGTTCTTTATCTGTCAAAATTAATTTCCTAATGAATTCCATTGCTACAATCCTTGGTGGCACATGGAATGGCAAAACATGGGGTGGGTGAGTGCAACCATAAACCTTGATCAATGTGAAATTCTTCTCATAGTAGAAGTCACCCCAGTTGTGATCTCCTGGCCACTTATCAAGATATTTGCATGGCCTTAGTAGCTATATCACCTTGACTGGTAGCCTTGTCTTATTCACTCCTAGACACTTAAGAATTGGATACACTATCCAATTTTCAAAGGCACAAAACTCTTGTTCTCTTGAGGTGTAATTCCACATTCTCATCCAAAATTAAATGGCATTGGCCTGGTTCTGGTGAAACCTCTGAGGCCTTAAACACTGACAATTCATAATAGGAAAGTTATAGTATAAAATCAAATACATTAAAATAGAGTAATGCATGAATCTAGGATTATCCTTCTTGTTTTGTATATCAATGAATCTTTGATGCATTTGATCTTTGATATATTGACTATAATCACAGTTGGTACTAGTGTGAAGGCTCTGTATATCTAGGACCATCATAAGGATGTCTGAGGTGATTCTCTCAGGTCCTCCATCTTTTCCTAACACTCTACATAATGCATATGATATATAATTCATATAGAAGTTGAGGTCCTTGTAATAGTATGGGGCAGTCCCTGGGATGGGTGCTATATAGTTCTTCATTCTCCTTGGCACATGATGCTCCTAAATTAATTTGGAAGCAATGCCAGATTCTCTCGTATATCTATTCTCTAAAATTTTCAAGTTGATCTCAGTGTCCATGGGATGGTATACATTGAAAGCTCTCATGAATGAGTTTTTGTCTAGGATAACTAGGGCTTTCCCATCATCCCTCTTTATTGTTTTGGTTAGGGTATCATACCTACTGGCCATTTCTAGGGTGAAATCGACATCTACAAAGATATATGGGACAATTAATTTAGCCAATCCATAGGTCCATGGGTTTGAGATAGGCACAACTTCATCACTATTTTTATAGAAATAGTTGAACAGGGAATAACCAGAAGATCCTGGGGTTTTAGCATCCCTAATGAAATTTAAATCATCTATGAGGGTATCAGCACTTACCTTTCTATTTTGGCTCCTGGAAACAGGGAAATGAATTCTTCAGAATATTTGTGTTTCCCTTTCATATCATCATCAACATCACCACTTCTCCCACTGGTAGACGCTACACTCATGGCCTGACTCATCTTATTATGTTCTAATTTATATTACTGATATTGAAATAAATCTCCTACAAACTCTCACCACAAGTTGTCAATTACTCTGTAAATTAAACTTTAAAGCACTGAAAAAACCACCAATCACAATTCCTTCTGAATTCTGAACCAAGAAATCACTTCTTTCAATTCACACTACTAGAAAAATCTACTCTTCTCCGAAAATGCTAATCTCTTAAAAAAATTTTAGCTCTAAAAACTTGGAAGCTAGTAAAAATAAAATGACAATGGATATTCTTACTTATAACTAAGAAATCAATGCAGCCATGTCTTTGAAACTGGTAAACTTAAATTTCAATCACTTCCGCCATTAGTTTACATACTGTGACATCAATTCTATTTCAAGCTGTGGCATTTCAAACTGACATGCAATCAATTATCAATAAGTGCATTTTTCTTATTTAAACCTTATAAAATTTGAAAAGAGATCAAAATCAAATCTGATTGGCTGTCATTAAACACAACTTGGCCACTTTTCCATCTGGCATAAATCTCTGATCATCTATTGGCTGGCAACTATCTATCACGGTGTCAAAGAAAATTCTTGATTTTAACTCTAGTTTTACTTCTAGTGACCTCGCGACTATGTAATCTCCTTGTTGCTGAATGTTCACTCTAACTATGGTTTCGTACTGAGATTTAGCGACTTTCATTTGATCAATCTCTAGATCAATGGTCATATCCATGTCGCTTGATGAAATTTCTTAACTCATGTTCTTTCAAAGACACTGCAACTAAGCCATTTACTAACTGTTCTTTAACCTTAGATTACATCCGGAGACTTGGCGACTGTTATATCTCTTTGTCGCTAAACCAAACTTTTAACTCATAGTTTATCTAGAGACCATGCGACAAATACCTTTTGTCTCTTTATCATTGTATGATTTTACCTTTATGATTTCCATCTAGAGATAACGCGATTACCATTGATCTTATTTTCTTCTGCATCTAATGGTAGGCGCCAGGTCTCCTAATCTTCAAAACAAACCCTAATGTTTCACGAGACTTCGTGACTATTATCTCCAAGTTTCTAGGTGTATTCTTTTCTTTTTCTTTTCATTAGAGACTATGAGACTAATGAACACGTGTCTTAATTTCCCTTTTGTCTCCTGATCGCCAGATCTCATTTGAATTTTCAGTTTCTTACCATGACCTCGTGACTGCCATTGGATTTGACTTTCATCCTATGGTTGTCACCAAGTCTCTTGATTCTTAACTTAACTCATGATCTCTTTCGCGACTAGGTGAAAACATTAACATTAGAACTGGTACTTAACTCAGGTTTAATCAGGAGACCATGTGACTATGTGAACTGAGTGTCACTAGATGATTTTTAAACTGTAGGGTTTATTCAGAGACAACCTGACCACCGTTAGATTTGATTTGAGATGAATGGTCTGTGTTAAGTCTCCATATCCATTGAGGCATATTCTTTTTATCAAGAGACAATGTGACCAATGTTTTTTGCTAAGTCTCTAGACATGATGGAATATTCTTTTCCTTGATGAGACTAAGCGACTAACATAATAAGCACATGCTTTATTCTCAGGACTTAATTTATGAAAAAGTAACTTGAAAATAGAAACTCGACTAAGAAATAAGGGATATTTGGGATTTTCAAATAGAAACAAACCTAGGACTTAGGGTTTTTGACATTTTCACTAGGTTTAGGGCTGGAAACATTATTTGCAGAGATATTTAAGCATTTTTAGACAAGATTTTCAACTCTTGAGCATATGAATAACTGGAAACTTCAAAATTTTATAGAACAGACTACAAACTGGAAATACAACCAACACCATTGATGATGAATTACTTGAATCTTACCCTGTCCTCAATGAGGAGCCATTCCTAAAATATTTTAAAGGCTATGAGTGGAAAAGCACTAGAAGGAGTTCCAATATTTACAGGAAAGATGGAGCTAGAGATAGTCCTTGACTGGATAGAGGGACTAGAAAACCATTTTGAGTGTGATGGAATCACTGAGGCTCAAATGGTGAGGGTTGCAAAAGCTATACTGAGAGGTTCTGCACTCACTTGGTGGAAATTCATCCAAAATGAGAGAGAAGGAAGGAAAGAGGCCCATTGCTTCATGGAATGATATGGTTGCAAAAGCTAGAGATTCTTATATCCCCGAGGATTATGAAATCCAATTGCATAAGAGAAGGCAAGGTCTAAGACAAAAGGACCTAGATGTAAACTCATACACTGAAGAATTTTAGAGACTTTGTATGAGATTTAGAGTTGCAGAGGATGAGAAGGTTAAGGTAGAAAGATACCTTAATGGACTAAAGTGGACCATACAAGATGAGATGAGTCTTCTGACTCTAGACACCATTCAAAAGTGCCACCAAATTGCCATCAAAGTTGAAGAGAAGGTAAGGAAGAAACAAGACTCTAGTACTACTAGAGAAAGAGGTAGAGGGAGAGACACTAGAGGAAAAAGAGGTGGATATGGTGGAAGGATTTTTGAACCCAAGAACCAAGGGGAGAAAAAATTTGTTGAACAACAAGAAGGAAAATCTAGTAGAGGAGGTTCAAATAGAGAAAGGAACTCTAATAGCAGAGGAAGAAACAACAATCAAGGTAGGGGTAATTACTTTGCCAATATGAAGTGTTACCACTGCATACAGATTTCTAGAGAAGGGTTCAAATTCTCAAGGAGGTGACAAGAGGGTGAACTATGTCCAAGAAGAAACTAGTGGTGGAAACAAACACCCTGAGGTTCCTTTAGAATTAGAAGAAGGTGAGAACCTTATGATGAGAAGAACTCTAATTAAGGAGCCAGTAAAAGAAGATCCTAGTAAGAGGAGGTCACTATTTAGGATGAAGTGTAAGATTATAGGAAAAGTGTGTAGAGTCATTATAGACTCATGGTCTACTGACAATATACTATCAGAGGAAGCAGTCAGCAAGTTGAAGATGACAATAATACCCCACACCAATCCTTACAAGGTCACATGGCTAAACAAAGGGCAGCATGTCCTTGTCAATGAGCAAGCTTGGGTGGAGTTTTCAATTGGGAGGTATAAGGAAAAGGTCTTATGTGATGTCCTACCTATGGATGCATGTCACCTACTCCTAGGTAGACCATGGCAATTTGACAGAAAGGCCATGCATGATAATACAAAGAACTCATACACTTTCAAGAAGGACAATGTGACATTCAAAATCCAGTCACTACTAGAGGATGTAGAGATGAATTCATCTAGCCCAAATGTTCTCATGGTGAGTGAGAAGGATTTCTCAAAGGCCTTGGAAGAAGGAGAGGGAGTTTTTTTTGCATTGGTGTTGAAACCAAAAGAAGAAAGTACAGATAAAGCAGTGAAGAAGACAGAGTTGCCAAAGGAAGTGCAGGAGCTGCTAAATAAGTATGAAGGAGTAGTTAGTGATGGAAAACCATCATCCCTACCACCTAAGAGGTCAATGAGCCACCAAATAGACATAACCCTTGGAGATACCCTACCAAATAAGGCTTCATATAAGATGACTCCTCAACAAAATGAGGAGATAGCTAGGCAGATTCAAGAACTACTAAGCCAAGGTCTAATTAGGAAGAGCATTAGCCCTTGTGTCATTCCCACTATCTTAGCCCCTAAAAAGGGAGGAACATGGAGGTTATGTATAGACTCTAGAGCAATAAATAGAATAACCATTAGGTATAGGTTCCCTATCCCTAGGATAGAAGACCTAATGGACTGTCTAGGAGTAAGATATTTTACCAAGATAGACCTAAAGAGTGGCTATCATCAAATCAGGGTAAATGAGGGAGATGAGTGGAAAACAACCTTCAAGACCATAGAAGGACTATATGAGTGGTTTTTCATTCCATTTGGGTTATGCAATTCCCCATCAACTTTCATGAAGTTTATGAATGAATTCCTTAAAGACTATATTGGAAAGTTTGTGGTAGTCTACTTGGATGATATACTCATCTATAGTAAGATAAGAGAAGAACATCTCAGACACCTAGAAATGGTTTGCAAGAAGATACATGAGGAGGAGTTGATGATAAATTTGGAGAAGTGTGAATTCATCAAGCAAGAGTTAGTGTAACTTGGATTTGTGTTATCTCAAGGCAACCTAAAGATGGATCCTAGAAAAGTGGAGGCCATCATTAACTGGCCTACTCCAAGAACAAGCACCACGGTAAGACGTTTTCATGGCTTAGCACAGTACTATAGAAATTTTATCAAACAATTTAGTGCAATTTGTGCTCCTATTCTTGATACTATCAAGGGTGGGATGAAGACTAAATTTGTGTGGAATGAACAAGCTAACCATGGTTTTGAGCTGTTTAAAAAGAAGATTGCTACCCAACCAATTTTGGTTTTACCAAGCTTTGAAAAGATATTTACTGTGGAATGTGATTCCAACAATGTAGTCATTGGTGTTGTCTTGAGCCAAGAGGGAAAAACAAGTGGCCTTCCACTCTGAGAAACTAAGTGAAGCTAACAAGAAATACTCTTCTTATGACCTAGAGATGTATGCTCTGGTCCAGTCACTGAGAAAGTGGAGGCATTATTTGATTCCAAAGGAGTTCATAGTATATTTAGACAATCAAGCATTAAGTTTCTTTAACTCACAAGATAAACTAAGTCACAAGCATATGAAGTGGGTTGAATACCTACAAGCCTACACCTTCAACATCAAACACAATAAGGGGTTGCAGAATAAGGTAGCAGATGCCTTAAGTAGAAGAGATTTGACCATTCAAGAGGTTCAATTGCAGAGCATGGGGATAGTCAATTATGTGTCCCTAGGGGGTCTATTAGGGAGAATCTAATACAGGAGAAACACAATGGTGCACTTAGTGGCCATTTTGGTGTTAACAAAACTCAAGAATTAGTTCAAAGATTCTACTTTTGGCCCAAGATGAATTTGTATGTTAAGAGATATGTAGAAGGTTGTGTTATATGTTTTAAGGCCAAAGGTACATCTACTAATGTAGGCCTATACCAACCTTTACCTATTCCAACTAGACCATGGGAGTGTCTGAGTATGGATTTTGTAGTAGGATTTCCCAAGACAAAGGAGGGAGTGGATAACATTTATGTTATTGTGGATAGATTTAACAAGATGGAACACTTTATACCCTACAAGAACAAAAATGATGCAAGTCAGATAGCTTCCCTATTCTTCAAGGAGGTATTCAGAATACATGGTTTTCCACTGAGCATAGTTGTTGACAGAGACACAAAGTTTATGAGTCATTTTTGGAAGACTCCCTGGCATAAGTTGGGAACCAACTTGTCTTTTGGATCTGCATACCATCCTTAGTCTAATTTCCAAATAGAGGTAGTCAATAGGAGTCTTTGAAATATCCTAAGGTGTCTAACTAAGGAGTATGGTCAAACTTGGGACCAACTCATTGGGCAAGCATAATATGCCTACAATGATACAGTGAATAGGACTACTGGTAAGAGTCCTTTTGAAATAGTTTATGGCCTTCATCCAAGAGGCATATATGAGCTTCAAGACCTGAAGGATGGAGCTAAGGGAAGTGGCTATGCTGATGACTTTGCACATTCTATGCAAGAAGTCCATGAGACAATGAGGAAGACACTCATTAAAAATACAAAGAAGATCAAGAATAAAGTGGATGAGAGAAAAAGAGACCAATTCAAAGTCATGGATCTAGTGATGGTACACCTCAACAAGGAAATATTACAGAAAGGAACACCACATAAGCTTTAGATGAGAAGAATTGGCCCATGTGTCATACTGGAAAAATATGGAGCAAATGCCTATAAGGTGGAACTTCAAGAGGATATGGGTCTATCTCTGGTGTTTAATGTTGCAAACCTAGTTTTATACAAAGGCCCAATCCTAGATATAGATTAGAGTTTGACTGAAGTCATACAGGAGGTGGAAGAACTCAATTTTCCATCTGCACCAATCAAGAAAGCATAACACATTCTGGATTCTAGAGTCTACAAGAAGACAAGAAAGAAGGAATATCAAGAACACTTAGTCAAGTGGCAAGGAAAACCAGATGAAGATACCATATGGATAAAGGAAGAAGAGCTCAAAAATTTGGGCATTGACCTCAACTTACTCAATCCAAGGGTGGATTGAAGTCTTTTCATTTGGGGAGGATGGTGCAAGAGCACCTAGGCTATTCTCAAATCCCTAGTTAGTTTTGGCTTGTAACCGACTCTAGCCAAGTTAGCATGTTTTTTATTAGACCTTAAAAGGTCTTTTTGTTGTGTGTGACTAGGTGAATTAGTGGTTAGTGCTAATTTCATTCTAGTTTAGGTTAGTTTGCTTTTAAGTGTTTAGTCCCTAAATTAGGCCTAAATTTGGGAAATGGGGTCTAAATGTGTACTAGACCTATGCAAGGTGAGAAAGATGCTTAAAGAGGCATAAATGATGTTATTTAATTGAGGTGTATGTGTTAGAGGCCCTAAAAGATAGTTTCCATCATAAATGCAAAAGATGCTCAAAAGTTGTCATGACAAAATTTGCAACTTTTTGCAAATGTTGCATGCAACTCGACAACTTTGGATTCCCCTCATTGTAGGAGTGGGAAATAAATTCTAGTGGCTTGAAATGGTGGAGGAATCATATTTAGACACTCTATGGCTCAATTCCCAAGGTAGATTGGAATGTAAGTAATTTTTTGAAAGCAATAGAGCAAGTGTTCTGGAAGACAAAGTATAGTCGACTCATTTAAATGTTCTTTGTGTTTTGATGGATTGAAATACTTGATATAAGTGTGGATTCATGTAGTAGGAATATATTCAAGACTTTTTCATTCATAGAGTAACTGATTTAGTGTTAATTTGTTAGTTGTAGGAATTTTTTTAAGTTTTAGAGAGTCTGCTGGTCCAGTTCAATACAATTTTAGTTTTATGGCTCCCCCATGAAATCCAACCATGGGAAATTCAAAGGGTTGGTGTAATGCCCCTCCAACCCTCACAAAAACTGATTATGCTTGTTGGAAGTTTGAGACTTTTATTCTCTACTAATGATTCTAATTGAAGTTAGTAGTCCAATCTATCTCATCTCCACGTAAGTGTTTGATGTATATTTCTCTTTGAGTAGTGATGCCAACTATGTGTTAATGATATTTTAGGAACATTGTGTTATGAAA
>MU223464.1:211891-262864 GCA_018584345.1 Thuja plicata
AGATATCACATCTTAGGTTTAATATGGAATGAATCTAGTTTTATCATCTTAGTTAGATTTTGCATCACCATTCTAGTTTAAAGTTTGCATTCTCATCCATGGTGAAAGCTTAAGACAAGTTTCTTATCCTTGTTCTTGAGTTATTAGCTTATCATTTCGGTTGCATTTCATAGTGGGATTTAATATATTATGTTGGGAGAGCACACCCAAAAACCTCTCTAAGAGAAAATCAACAAGGCTTGGGTGCACTTGTTTGGCTCATTGAAGGTTGTGATGAATCTCTACTTGTTATTTAATAGTATGCTTTAGATATGTATGATGTTATTTAATGTTTATCTCTAACGTTTGCATGTCTGAGCATGCTTCCAACAGGTTAGGTTTCATTGCATACAGAAGACATACCGATTGGAGGAGGTTTCATGTGTGTCTCATAGATCACTGGTTGGAGGAGCATCTTGTGATAGATCACCGGTTAGAGAGATAGTTGAGGAGTGGGAGATACTGCCTAAAAGGATGAACCCTAGAAAGATAGAGAAAATGATGGAATACTTTAAAGTTGAGATGAAGAATGAGATCATAAGTGTGTTGAATGGATTGAGGAGGAATCTTGAGACTGAAGAGGAATTTGAGGAGGCTACTAAAGATCTTGAGATTGTAGATGTTGAGATCCTTGCAAATGAGGAGAGATTTTTTAGAGCCACGACACAAGTAAACAAGATTCATAAGATGGATGTTTGTATGTTTATCGTTTCATTACATCCCGAGGATTTGATAGACTAGATTGGAGAGTTAGAAGATTAATTTGAGCTTGAAGATATAAGAGATCCAAAGAGGGTTAGGTTAGCACAAACTAAGTTGAAGGCTCATGTTTTCTTATGGTGAAAGTAATTACTGAAAGATAAAGAAGAGAATGGTGAGAGAAAAATCACTGGATGAAGGGTGATGATTTCTAGGTTAAAAGATAAATTCATTTTTGAGGATTATGAATTAGAGTTGTTCAAGAAGTTGCAAAATTTGAGGTAGAAAGACATTAGTGTGGAGGAATATACATAAGAATTCTATAAGATGACTATCAGATATGGCCATAAAGAGGTATCTAAGGAGAAGGTGGCTAGGTATGTTAATGGTATAAGGTTTAATATTTAGGATGAGTTGAGTATGTTGAGGATTAGTACTATTGAGGATGCTTATCAATATGAATTAAGGGAAGAAGATAATTTGAAGAGAAGACAAAGTAACCCTAGAGGAAGAGAGAATAAAGTTAATAATGACAAGAAGAAGCAAACCATTGAAGTTGAATCTGATGAGAAAATACCTAAAAGAGGGAATGGTAGCAAGGAGTTCAAGGGAACCTGTTTCAAATGTGGTATCATATGACATAGGGATTTTCAATGTTCTGAAGGAAGTAGTAAGAACATAGGTAAATAAAATCTTGTGGCACATGAGGAACAAACTGTTGTTAAAGTTGTGGGAAATGAAGGAGAGCCTAAGAATTGTTGGAATTGTCCCAAGGGTTAACTGAGAGAGGGGGGTGAATCAGTTATCAACTAATTTAATTATTTTTTTAATTAAGTACAAAATATCATTGAGCATATGCACATTAAGATAACACATAATAGAACACCACAATTTTTGTTATGGGGAAACCAAAATAGGTAAAAACCCCAGTGGGAATTAGCACCTACAAAGAACTGTACTTGAGGATAATAATCCCTGTTAGAATATCTTACAACCCTGTTAGGAGTTTATCTTTACAATGCAATAAGTACAGTGACCTGGTTAAGGGTCAGACCTTGTTAGGAGTCTTTTACAAATAACCCTGTTAGGGGTGAGGACTCACTTTCCAAAAACACACTGCTCAAATGATGAAGGCTGCAACATTAAGTAAAATAGATATACACTATATCTGATAATGAACTGTTTGAGTAGACATGCTATCTTGATCAGTTCCAATTAATTGATGAATGAAATGGCTTTACTGTCCCAAAATAATCAACATTATGTTCTGTTCTTTTTCTGTCTCTCTTATTATCATTCACGCTTGGTGATCTTCAAATGAACTACTATAAATATCTTCTCCAAAATATATGATATTTGTCAGCTGTAGGAATCCCTACAATGATTCTCTTGTCAGCTAAACAAAGCACACAACATAATTAGAACCATGCAACTCAAAATAAATAGACACATCGCTTCATAGAGTCGGCTCCACCAAAATTACCCAAACGTCATGCTTCAGTTGAAACATGATTAGCACCTTTGGTTAATTAACTTAGACTCATAAATAAACATGAATCTGAACATGCATATCCCATGGATAGACGCAAATGAATAATCAATAAAATTACTGTCGGCTTTACTGAAAACAATCCTCTGAAACTGTGGCTGGTAAACAGAGTAACATAACTCAACTATTACTGAACATCTGAATCTGCGTGTATGAACATGGTATAGTAACTATGTCTGAAACATAAAAACAACCATGCAAGGATTCCACATATCCATCTGAATCTATGTGTATGAACATTGTATAGTATACTATATGTTGTAATCAATGACAAACATACAGTCAACTATTTGCACAAAGGAAAATCTCCAACAATCTCCCCCTTTGACATTGATGGAAACATATGATTAAAAACACCATCAATCCAATAGTGTCTTCTTTATTTTTACAATCTTCTCAATATCCTCATCAAAGGTTCCTCTTTATTGCTGCATCTCCTTTGACTGTGTTTTTATTTTCATGAATATATACTCCCCCAGAGTATATGCTCCCCCTTACTATATACTCCCCCTTTGACATCAATGGCAAAGGATGCCAAATACAGATAAGCACAGGTACTACTCCAGAAGTAGAGTATTCAACCACTCATCAGTCACAAAGGACTAATGCATTTTATGTGAGTTCTAATCAGACTCAGGAAAGGGAATTACTCCCAACTTCTTCCTGAGATACTCAAAAGTATATTTTTATAATGGTTTCATGAATATATCTACCAATTGATCTTTGGTGCTCACATAATCCATCTTCACTTCTCTTTCTGTAACTTTTTCTCTTAGAAAATGATATTTTATTTCTATGTGTTTTGTCTTTGTGTGCATCACAGGGTTCTTTCACATATTCATGGTGCTGGTGTTGTCACAATGGATGACAATGGGATAATCAATCTGAATTCCAAAGTCTTTAATCATTTGTTTGATCCATACCATTGTTGAACAATTTAACGTGGTTTCTACATACTCAGCTTCTGCTGCTGACTGAGAAATACAGTTCTACTTCTTGCTTGTCCAAGTAACCAACCTGTCTCCAAGAAATAATGCTACTCCTGAGGTACTCTTTCTGTCATCAATGCAACCTACCCAATCTGCATCTATGTATACATGAAGTTCTACATTTTCTGAATTAGGATACCATAAACCATAGTCTATAGTTCCCTTTAGATATTTGAATGTTCTTTTTTATTTCCACTAGGTGATTCTGTTTAGGTTCAGCTGCAAATCTCCCAACAATGCCAACTGCATTAGATATATGTGGTCTAGATTGAGTGAGATATATGAGTTTTCCTATCATGGATTTGTAAAGTCTTTTGTCAACTATTGTGGAGTCATCATTTTTAGAAAGCTTGCTTCCTGTTATCATGGGAGTGCTGACTGGCTTGCAATCTTCCATTTTGAATGTCTTCAATATCTCCTTCACCTATTTAGACTGATTTATGAATATACCTCTATCTTTCTGCTTTGCATTTAATCCCAAAAAGTATTTTATAGATCCAATCATGCTCATTTCAAATTCACTCTGCATCTCTTTGGAAAATTCTGCACTAAGCTTGTCATTGCCTCCAAAGATAATGTCATCAACAAAGATAGAAAAAAGTAGTAATCCTTCAGGTGTCTCTTTGATGAATAATTTGTAATCTGTTGCTTCCTTTTTGAATCTAATCTTTGTTAAGTAGCCATCTAGTCTCTCATACCATGCTCTTGGGGCCTGTTTAAGTCCATAGAGGGCTTTCTTTAGTCTGCATACCATGTCTAGATTGTCTGAAAGTTTGAATCCTTCAGGCTGCTCTATGTAGACTTCTTCCTTTAAGTCACCATTCAGGAAAGCTAACTTGACACCCATCTGATATACTTTGAAGTTTTTGAATTTTTCATAAGCTAAAAACAACTTTATAGCTTCTAGTCTTCTCACAGGGGAAAATGTATCAAAATAGTCAATTCCTTCTCTTTGCGCATATCCTTTACATACCAATCTTTCTTTATTTCTTATTACTGTACCATATTCATTCATTTTGTTTTTGAATATCCACTTAGTTCCAATCATGTTCTTGTGACAAGGTCTAGGGACCAATTCCCATGTGTCATTCTTAATTATTTGACCTAATTCTTCTTGCATTGCAGTTTGCCAATCTGAATCATTGCATGATCCTTCAACACTTAAGGGTTCAATTTGTGAAATTAAACATACCTCTTCATCAATGGTTGAACCTTTTGCTTTGGATCTTATCAAAACTTTACTTCTCTGATCTCTAATGATATCTTCTTTTGAATGGTATCTGGATGTATATTTTGATATTTTAGGTGTGACACTCTCATCTGTGATCTGTGATTCTTCTTGACTTGGTTCAGGGTTATTACATGATACATCAATACAGTCAAATATATCTTATATAACTGTTTCTTTATTGATAGGTCTAGGTTCATCTTCAATCATAGGTGCATATTCATAATATCTTTCTTGAATCATGAATTTCTCATCAATCTTCACATGTGCACTTTCAATGATTTTCTTCAACCTTAAATTAAAACATCTATATGCTTTGCTCTTAGTAGAGTAACCAAGAAAAATACCTTCATCACTTTTAGCATCAAATTTACCAACACCATCATCTCTCTTGATGTAGCACTTGCTTCCAAAAATTCTGAAGTATTTTACTGTAGGCACATTACCAAACCAAAGTTCGTAAGGTTTTTTGTCTGCGCCTGGTCTTAGTTGAATTCTGTTGATAGTATAGACTGCATCTCTCCAATAGGTGTGTGAAAATTTCCCTTCAATCATTATAGTGCGCGTTGTGTCAATTATTATCCTATTCCTCCTTTTGCAATTCCATTTTGTTGAGGGGTTCTAGGTGCACTTAGTTGTCTTTTGATCCCATGTTCTTTGTAGTACTCAAGAAACTTGTCAGAGGTGAATTCTCCTCCTCTATCAGATCTCGGACATTTTATCTTTAATCTAGACTCATTTTCAACTTTAGCTTTGAATATTTTGAAGTTCTCAAAGGCTTCATATTTGTCTTTCAAGAACGCAACCCACATCATTCTGGAGAAATCATCAACAAACTAAATGAAATATCTTTCACCATAGTATGATCTTGTTTTAGTAGGTCCACATAAGTTTGTATGCACTAGATCTAATTTTTTCTCTATAGAGTTCTATTTGCATCTGAATGAGGTCCTCACATGCTTCCCTATCACACATTCCTTGCACATAGTATCAACTAGTCTTGCAGAACTAGGAAGGTCTCTTACTGCTTTTACCTTGCTTATTTTTACTATGTTATTGAAATTGATATGACAAAGTCTTTTGTGCCATAGCCAACTGTCATCCACTTTTGCAAAAAAATAACTTACTTCGGAGTTAAGCTGAAAGATATTACCTTTGGTCTTTGATCCTAATGCAATCATGTCTCCTTCTTTGTTGTTAATAATGCACTTATTGTTTTTGAATTCTAACTGATATCCTTTATCAAGCAACTATCCAACACTCAATAGGTTATGATGTAAACCATCAACATATAGAAAATCATTTGTCTTGTTCTTCCCATCTAAGGTGATAGATCCTCTGCCTATGATAGGTTTGGGAGTGTTATCTCCAAATCTAACCATCCCACCCTTGTACTTAACTAGATGTACAAATATATCTTTGTCTCCTGTCATGTGATGTGAACACGTGTTGTCTATGATCCAGTCAGTTCTGATGCCTGCTTGTGAAACTAATGCCAATTCTTGTGCTTTCATTTCATCTTCAATTTCTATTGTTTCAATAATTTTCCATTATCTTTAATTGCAACAAATCCAATTTCATCTTCCCCTGAATCATCATCAGTCACACCATCTTCAGCATGATAGCACCCCTTAGTATATTTGGGTTTGTAATCTGATGTAAACTTCTTGACTCTTGTAGGACACTTGGATGCAAAGTGACCAACTTTGTTGCATGAAAAGAATTTGAATGGTAGTTGTCCTTCATATTTTCCTTTACCTTTCCTTTCTTTCTTATCAATCATGGTGATTATTTCTTCTAGTTCTATATCAACTTCTTCTTTCTCAATATTACTAGAGATTCTCAAGAATTTCTTACCATGGACTGAGGCTTTGAAGGTTGTTTCCATTTTAGGTTATGTCTTCAGTATTGATATCTCAAATGCAGATATTTTTCTGATCAAGGTTTCTCTTTTGAAGTCCTTTGAGAATTGCATGGTTTCATCCAAGATGTTTATCTTACTTTCATAATCTGTTGTCAATGTAGTCATCAGTTTGTCCATTATATCTTCTTTTGATATTTCTCCACCATTGTTCCTGATTCCTGAGATTGCTTCATTAATCCTCTGATTGTAAGCTTTGATGTTTTATTCAGGTAGCATCTCTAAATTGTTGTATCTTTTCTTCCATGTCTTCCTACATGCATTCTTGGCTTGGATGTATCCTTCAAACATGTCTTCTAAGTATTTCCAAATTGAATATGCTTTGTTTACCTTCTTGATCTCAGAAAATTCACTGTCAGATAGGGAACTAATTAGGGCTTCTTTGGAAATTGCATTTTGAGTGAAAAATTTCTTTTGTTTATTAGTAGAATCTTCTTCTGCAAGGTCCTTCAAGGTAGGAACATAAATTGTGTGAGTAGAAAACTCATAGATCTCAAAACAAACGCACTAAAGATGTGTTATCATTTTGTTCTTCCGGTTAAGATAATTCTCTCCATCAAACTTAGAACTCTCTTTCCTGAAGTACGCCAGCTGATCTACCTTAAGCTATTAGGCTTTCTCTCCAAGGCACTTGGCTTTGATACCAATTTTTGGAATTGTCCCAAGGGATAACTGAGAGGGGGGGTGAAATAGCTATCAGCTAATCTAATTCTTTTTCTAATTAAGTACAAAATATCATTGAGCATATGCACATTAAAATAACACAAAATAGAACACTACAATTTTGGTTACGGGGAAACCAAAATAGGTAAAAACCCCAGTGGGAATTAGCACCCAAAAAGAACTGTACTTGATTATAATAATCCATGTTAGAAGATCTTACAACCCTATTAGGAGTTTATCTTTACAATGCAATAAGTACAGTGTCCTCGTTAAGGGTCAGACCCTATTAGGAGTCATTTACAAATAACCCTGTTAGGGGTGAGGACTCACTGTCCAAAAGCACATTGCTAAAATGATGAAGGCTGCAACCTTCAGTAAAATAGATATACACTATATCTAATAATGAATTGTTTGAGTAGACCTACTACCTTGATCAGTTCCAATGAATTGTATACACTCTCTGCTTCTTCACATGGATCTTTAACTGATGAATGAAATGGCTTTACTGTCCCAAAACAATCAACATTTTGTTATGTTCTTTTTCTATCTCTTTTATTATCATTCACGCTTGGTGATCTTCAAATGAACTACTATAAGTATCTTCTCCAAAAGATATTATATTTTTCAGCTATAGGAATCCCTCCAATGCTTCTCTTGTTGGATAAACAAAGAACACAACATAATTAGAACCATGTAACTCAAAACAAATAGACGCATTGCTTCATAGAGTCAGCTCCACCAAAATTACCCAAACGTCATGCTTCAGTTGAAACATGTTTAGCACCTTTGGTTAATTAACTTAGACTCATAACTAAACATTAATCTGAACATGCATATTGAAAGGAAACTAAGTGTGTGGAAAACAATTCCCTACGCTAAAATATTGAGAAGAGGATCGTGCAAATTCAGATTTAACCCTTAGCAATTACAGAATGATAATACAATAACATGTATACATAGAAAAATGAGAATGAAACAATGAATTACCTTCGAGAAAACCTTTCGGTAAAAAACCCCAGCATTCCAAAACCTGTACAATGTATTAATCAAAACTATTACTATTTACAATACACTTACAATGCAAGTTCTTTTAGGAGATAATCGACACTTGAAGACAAATTTGGCAACATAAAAATGTTCCAACAATACACTCACTTCTCACTCAGATTTGCAACCCTAAAAAATGTTTATATCATGCGCTTCCCTTTTTAGGGCAACTTCCAAAGACAGTTGTATTAGGGTTTTACCATTCTCTGAGAAAATAGGAACTCAAATTTTTTTTCAGGGCGATGCACCGAACCCCACGGTTGCAGAAGAGTGTACAATACTCAACATAATCAGTTGCCACATGTCTTGCATGTCTTCACGCATCATTGAATCTTCCACAATTAGCTCTTAAAAATATTAATGACCATCATAGGAATCCGTCATAACCGTTTCAGTCATGATTACCTTACACACTGTCCAAAGTGATGACATTTGGAAAATATCAAATGTAAGGAAATATAGAAGGTTGAGACACCTTATTCCTAACACATATCCCATGGATATACACTAATAAAATTACTATCGGCTTTACTTAAAACAATCCTCTAAAATTATGGCTGGTAAACAGAGTAACATAACTCAACTATTACTGAACATCTAAATCTGCGTGTATGAACATGGTATAGTAACTATGTCTGAAACATAAAAAAAACTGCACAAGGCTTCCACATATCCATACTAAAAAGTGGATACAGTTCATTGTTGTATACTATATGTTGTCATCAATGACAAACATACAGTCAACTATTTTCACAAAGGCAAATCTCCAACAAGAATATAGGAGAGTCTATTATGCTTAGGAGAGTCACGTTAGGTAAGAAGGAAGATGAACCTTTAGAAAGGAGAATTTTTTTTAGGATAACTTTTAAATTAGGAGGTAAATGTTTTAAATTTATTATGGACAATGGTAGTACTGACAACTTGGTATCATAAGAGATGGTGCATAATCTTGGATTGAAGAGGCTTAAACATCCTTGTCCTTATGGGATAGGTTAGTTTTCAGATGATCATATGGTGGAGCTGAGAGAGAAATGTTTGGTTAACTTCAATATTGGACCTTACAGAGATGAAGTGTTATGTGATGTGGTGTATATGATTGCTTTTCATGTTCTATTGGGAAGACCTTAGCAATTTCATAGGGGAGATATTCGTGATTGCAAAAGAAACTTGATCACAATAGAGAAGGAGGAGCACAAGTTTACTCTTGTTACTTTGAAGGAAGAAGAAGGGAGGAATGCAAGGAATTTGAGTATGGTGAAGAGTTATTGTTCAGAGAAGCAGACTACAAAGGTTATTATGGATCATAAAAAGGATCTTGCAAGTAGATCTAATGAAGTCAAGTTAGTATCTAATTGCAAGAAGGGTAAATTGGAGTAGCATGTGATATTGGTTGCTAATAGATGGAGGTTTGTAACAGAGGTAGATCGATTATGCAGAAAGGAAGAGGTAGTGATAAGAGATCTGGTGTTGATAGGAGGTATGATGGAGTGATTACAAAGAGGAGTAAGTTGATGAATTTGATAGAGGAGAGTGCAGAGGCAGGGAGTTGTTAATGAAGAGGATGTTCAGATAAAAAATACGCATGAGATTTATGTTCCAAGGCTTGTCAAATGTTCATATGTTTCTCTTATGGAAAATTTTCTTTTACCTGGGGTGTCTGATGCAGGAGAATATTAGGATCTTGGAAATCTTGCATCAACCAAAACTATTTCCTTTAGTTTGTTTTATGTTCTATTCCTATTGGGCAATTTTTCATGTTTTGAGTGGTGTTCGATCGATACTTGTTATTTTTGGTTGCATTTGTTTCTGAATATTCTTAGATACATCCTAGAGATTATCCTATGATCACATCTCATTTGGTTTCATTACATGGAAGTTATGAGAGATTATTTGCATTTTTTTCCAATTCTTCATATTTTCAGTTAGTGGTTGAGTTTTCTAATGATTTCTTGATCTTTTGGTTGGATTTTATGGGCGTGATCATGCAAACATGTTATTATGTTTGAGGCCAACTTATAATGTGATTTCATCTCTTAATTATTTTGTTGGAGGTTGTTCTTTAAGATTTGGGTGCTGACCTTTTTGGCTGTAATATATTTACTCATTTCTTGGGGAATGTAATCTTTTAAAGGACGACTGAATGATGCGATGGATTTATAATATTATGGACTTGTTCCTAAGGAGAAGGATAATATCATAAGATTATTTGGCTTATATTGGGTAGGGTTGTAAGGATTTTGGATGTAATCAAGCCTGTGTGCTTGGCATGTATGACTGACATGTGCAACAGCATGTTATCGATCTAATGTAAATGATTTTTGATGATATTAAAGGTTGAATCTCTTATTCTAAATTTTTGTCTTGTTTCCTTTCATTTTTATTATTGTCTTTAAGGGTTGGAACACAATCCTTATGGTTTCTTCATCCTTGATTGCATCAGTACATATCTTTCTGTCACTTTTGTGATACCTTGGTTATTCCTAGAAAATTCATGGCTTGAAACTGATCAATGTCACAGTCTTAGGACAATTGAACTGTTTAATCTCAATTTCCTATAAGTTTTAACCAATTCATCATTGTGCTAGTTACGCATGATTATCTAATCCGAGTCAATTTACAATTTCCTAATCCACTGCAAGGTTTTTTACACTGACATCTCAACAACACACAAGAACACACAAACAATCATATTCATGAAATGAAAATAATCACTAAAACTGTTTAGGCTATGCTGAAATTTTGTTTGTATGTTGTTTTTTCAATTGGATTTTGATTATTATCTCTCTGAGCAACTCGAAGATATCTATCTTGACTAGAGAAGCAAGGACTAGGGGAATAATACTTTTCTCTATTTTCTACTTGTGGGTATGGTTCCGGTGATCTAGAAACATGAAATAAATTGGGTGTCTATGATAAGTGCCTTCACATCAAGGTGAAAATTCCACACATACCTTGACTCTCTTTATTTATACACTATAGTGAGGTTTGAATTATCTACTTTCCTATTTTGAGTAATTTCTTATTACTATGCAATTTGAATATTTACCCTAGGATGTGAATGTATAGGTAACTAAAGGTATAAATGATAAATTTTTCCTAGCTTATGAATGATAAAAGGGTCATTGCGGACAAAAAAAATCACTATTGAATAGGAAAATCTCTAATTTGGCTGGTGTATTTTCACGCAAGAAATATTCAGGTCGCCTTAGCATTTTATGCCCTGGTGCTTATGTTCACTTGCAATATCAAAAGGATGCAACATTCATGACATCCTAGTGTTTAATGCCTTGGTGCTTATGTCTATCTCTGAAATTCAATCCAATCAATTTCATATTCATATCCTCATGGTTGCCTCACTAGTGAGGGTTGTATCTACATTTCTTGTCCCAAAGACTCAGTGATGAAAAATAGTATCTTAAAACCAATGACTGAGTCTTAGGTTGCATTCATAATAGGTTTTGCATTTCAAGTGTTTCTAGCATGATGAAATTTATCTTTGAATAGTATATATATCTTATGATGGAGTATAAATTAAAATTGAAGTAATCATCATCTCTTCGCAAGTGGTCAACTATGCATTGTCGCGACCATACAGATGACTAAAAATTATCAAAAATCTAACCAACTTGCATAAAATCTAAATCAACAAGGAGGTTTTCTAATCACTTATTGGTGATGGGTAGTTCTGAGGCCTGTTGTGACATCTCTGAAGCTCGAATTGATGTCTGTGCATGGGGACCACCATTTTTATCTCAAAGAAGGTATTTGAGTTTTCAAATTTGAGAGGGTAAAATGAATTGAAAATGACCCTTTGACCCCCTTAGATAGGATTTTTCCCTAATTTTCAACTTGCTTCGGCCAACGTAAAAATTGTACCCCTACCTAGTTTGACAAACCTGAATCCATTTTTGGGATCAAAATCTGATAACACTTTTCTAGTCAAAATCTTAAAATCAAATTTTTGGTCAAACATAGTTGACCTCTTACGCAATCGATCTTCATAACATAAAACCAACTTAAAATTATTTCTAATCATTTCTCAATCAATTTATATCCTCATATTTCAGTTTCCCAATGGTGAAACTTGGTCAACAAGACCCTAATCAAGTAGAAAATGCATTCCTAAACATATACAACCCAATCAAAATCTGATCAAATATTTTTTTAAATTGCCTGAAATCACTATATTTTGATTTCACTCCCAAGGAGGCATGATCATTACATCATCAATCAACCGGTGCTCAATCTTCAAAATCAAGAAATTTTTTCAAATCTTATTCATCAATCAATATATTAATCAAACAAGATCTTATTTATAGGGGAATCTCAACTTCATCATAAACCATATCAAGTTGAGGTTTCTTTGATCCTTTTGAGAGAGTGATTTCATCGCTTCATATCAAGTCACTCAAAAAGACATCTGATCTATTACAATGTGGTGGAATCTCTAGGGTCATATTAGTTTCATCGCATCATATCAATATGATATTGTCTTCTTAAGTCTCATAATTAGCTTCATGAGGATCCATACTAAGTCAATTATCCCAATCAATCTCTTAATGGTAATCAGTTTCATCTCACCTCATCAAGCTGGTTATTTTTTCAAACCAATCTTATGATTTAAGAATCTTTATGACATTGATCAATTTCATCACTTCACATCAAATTTTTTATTTGTCACCATCATCATTAGATAGATGTTCGGTCTCATTACTTCACATCATGCTGAGCATTATGATCTTTCTTCATCGATTCTAGTTCCATCAAGTTGAGAATCAGTAGCTTTTGAATCTTCAATCGGTCTTCGTTAAATTAAGCTCGGAGTCAATTTCTCTCTTCATGAATAGTCTCATCACTTCATATCAAACTATTCTATGCTTTAACAACATATGTTTTTTGAATTAATTGATGACATGTAACTGATTGAATGTTTGAAGATGTCAAGTTGATCACCAAAATGTAGAAAGATAATGCAAGATATTAAATCAGTTAATGGATTGTATTGTCATTGATGTCAACTTGATATAATCTAATCAGTTATAATTAAAGTGTCAAAAGGCTTCACAGAATCAGAGAGAAAAATATTATGCTTTCAGTAATGGATAAAGGACAAGCATTAACTATGTGACTTCAAACACCAATGGCTAGTGGAACCCGACGGACAGAGATAACCAAAATTCAAGTCACTGTGATGCTCGAGCAAGAAAATTGATGAGCATTACCGATGAGAAGAATCACAAGCATACCCGATGACCAGAATCACAGTGTAACTTGACTGACAGACAAGCCCAATGGAAAGAAAACCATGATGAAGAAGCCCGAGGAGAACTAGAGTGTTGACCGAAGCTTACAAAGATTTAAAACACTGAAGTTAACTGGAGTTTAGAAATGAGAAAATATCTAGCTGGTAGAGATAAATATAGACTTAACTGGTAGTTATCATTGTTTTCATCAACAAGATAAACCTAGAGATAAGTAAAGGATTTAAAGTTGTTTTGTCTAGTTGGAAAGAATATCTCTGTGAGATAAAACAAGATTTTTTCTTTAAATTAGATTGGCTAAAATTTTGGATCATGCCAAGATCAAGAAATTCAAGAACCTAGAACAGGTGATATCATGTCTTTAAAGAGACAACTTAATTCATTACGAAAAAGGGGATTGAATGAAAAAGAGGATGTTGGAGAGAAACTAATGAAGAAAAACTTCATACAGTCCTGATCAATCAAGCTAAGGAAAGAGCTAAAAGATTTCTACGGACACTGAGAAACAGAGCATAGCATAACTAAGTAGAACAAAAGTGGAGCAAAGGTATTAAAAAGATATATTGATCAGATTGGTTTTATGAGCTTACTATAGATCTGAAAATCTAAAAGTATAAGTTGTATGTGTGAACATATCATATTGTTTCAGTTTAACCATTTATTATGAAAGTCTCTTAACCGAGCAATATTTAAAGATCCTTTCTATATTGAGATACATCCCAAGGAGTATCAAAAATTTTGATCATGAAGATAGCATGAGATGCCAGATACTATTTGACAAACCAGAAGAGTTTGGACAAGGAAGGTAGCATAGAAATGGCCGATATCAAGTGACAAACTAATATTTTAAATCCTCTAACAAGGTCACACCTAACAGTGTATTTTTAACCTTTAACAGGGTTGGCTCCTCATCGAGCTCACTTCAGAAGAGTGAAAATTTTGGGTTACCAGTCCCAAGTGGTTTTTCCCTTAACAAGGTTTCCACGTTAAAAATCCATGTGTCAATGTGTTTATGAGTCATTAATTTAGTTTTTTGCATTACACATAGCTAATTTGGATTGATCAGTATACTCTAAGTAATTTATTGTTTTTTGGTAAATTGAAAGACTGCTTTTCGGTAAACATAAAGAATAAGGTTTAACAAAGCATTCCGAGCAATAGTAAGTTGATAAGTAAATTTGAAGGCATTCATCTTATAGGATTGAAGATAACTAGAGAATTAATATTGTGGTACTAATTTTTTGGGTTGATTAATTGGAATATTTTTGAGGCCACTGGTTCACTTATTACTAATAATTGGTATCAGAGCTTGTGTTCTTAGAAAGGGAGTTTAACAACTCAAGAAAAAGATCACAAGATGAATAGACGAGATGTGCCCAAGTTGAATAAAGACAACTTTGCATCATGGAAAAGAAGAATAAGACTCCACCTATCAGGTAATGGTAATGATGCTACTCAACACCTTAATATTGAATATGTGTTGCCTATAGGACCTCACACTCTCGAGAAATTAAGAGAAAAGCATGAGCATAATTGCATGATGATAGAACTTGCCTAATCACTCTTCGATACTGAGTTTGAAGATGTCAAAATTTGCACCTCTGCAAAGAAAATGTGGGATAAGTTGAAGCTTGTACATGGAGGAGATGCTAATGTACTAAGAGCCAAGGCAGAAAGCCTAAGAGGGAGGTTTGATGACCTACGGATGAAAGAAGGAGAAAATATCACTCAGTATAGCTGCAGAATCAAAGAGGTAGTCAATGCTATCCAAGGAGTTGGAGGTGTACTTGAAGAGGAGATAGTGGTAAGTAAAATCTTAAGAACCTTACTGCATGTATATGCTATTAGAGTTTCTACTATTCAAGAAATGAGAGCAGTTGCAAACAATACACTTACTCTAGGTAGTCTGATTGGTAGACTAATTTCATTTGAGATGAATAACTTTGATAATAGTGTCTAACCATCTATAGAATCTACATTCAAATCTTCTTTGAAAATAAGTAATTCAAATCATAGACATGTTATTAGAAATGATAGTGAAAGTGATAATGAGCATCAAGAACTTGATGAGATTGAAGCACTAATGGCAAGAAGATTGCAGAGATGCAAAGATAGATACAAAGGTAAATTACCACTTGTATGTTTCAATTGTAAAGAGGTTGGACACTTTGCTACAAGATGTTCGAACAGAAGAAAAGATGACAGAGGTAATGACAGATCATATGAGAAGAAGTTTGATAGAGGTGATAATAGAGATTACCAAAGTAACCGATAATTTGACAAAAGAGATACTTGAGACTACAAGGACAAAGGGAAGAAATCTTGTTACCTAGCTGAGAACAGAGCTGATGACACTGACACCAAATTTGAAGAAGACATTAAGATGGTATTTGTAGCCTTGAAGGATGATTCAGATGAAGAAGAAGAAAGGTATGTAGAAACTGTACTCATATCTAAGATTAATAAGAATGATGTCTGGATCATAGATAGTGGATGCACTCACCATATGACTGGTGATAAACAAAAGTTTATGACTTTTGAATACTATAATGGTGGTTCAGTAAGAATGGGTAATGATACACCTTTTCCAGTTGAAGGTAAAGGAACTATAATGTTGAATAACCTGATCAAATGTGAAAATGATTACTGGGTAAAAGGACTGAATTATAATGTGTTAAGTATTTCACAACTGAATAATACAGGTCACCGAGTGGCATTTGAATATAAGAAGGCAAAGATGTTCAATGAATTAGGAAGTTGATGAGAGCTGGTGAGCAGACAAAAGGTAACCTTTTCTATCTGAATGACACTAACAACACTTGTTTAATGGCTAGAAATGAAGACATATGGTTGTGGCACAAAAGATTGTGTCATGTGAATTTTGACAACATGATAAATATAAGCAAAAAAAGGAATGTCAGAGGCTTACCAAGTATGACTAAGCCCAAGCATATCATGTGCAATAATTTTCAAAAAGGTAAGATGACAAAGTCTAGTTTCAAGAGTAAAACCCATACATCTAATGCAATTCTAGAATTAGTCTATACAGATCTATGTGGACCCATGAGAACAAAGAGTTACAATGGAGATAGGTATTTTATTCTCTTTGTTGATGATTATTCTAGAATGATGACAGTCATGTTCTTAAAAGATAAATCAGAAGCATTCAATATGTTTAAATAGTATAAGGTTATGGTAGAAAAATAAAGTGAAAATAAATTGAAATGCTTGAGGTCAAATAAAGGAGGGGAATTTACTTCAGATGAATTCACTAACTATTGCAATGAGCATGGGATTAAAAAAAAGGTTTCTGCACCAAGAACACGACAACAAAATGGAATTGTTGAAAGGAGAAACAAATCAATTGTTGACTGTGCAAGAACATTGATGATTGAGAAGAGCATCACTCAAAATTTCTGGAGGGAAGTTGTCAGTATTGCTGTCTACACATTAAACAGAATACAACTAAAGAAGGACACAAAGAAGACACCCTATGAGCTTTGGTATGGTCATACACCCAATGTAAGTTACTTCAGAATCTTTGGTAGTCAATGTTATATTTTGAAGGATGATAGAAATGGAAAACTTGACTCCAAAAGTGAAGAAGGTATCTTTCTAGGGTATTCAACCAAAAGCAAGGCTTATAAATGTCTTAACAAGTCATCTAACAAGATCATTGAAATTGCAAATGTGAAAATAGATGAATTTGTAGAAAAGAATGATAAGGAAAGTAGAAGAGAACTAGAGGACTACAACAGGTTTGTTTATACATAACCTAAAACTCTACCTGAGCAACAGTGTATCATTCTCGAGAAACAAAACATTGCACCTGAGCATTAGGCTGCAATTACCAAAAATAGGAAAATCCTCAAGATGATGTTCCAAGTGATGGAGATCAGAACAAAGGTCAATAATATGATCAAAATGATGAACATAGAGTTGAATCGAAACTTTCAAAGTATGTCAGAAGACATCATCCATAGAATGAAATCATAGGAGACAAGAAGGTTGGAATGAGAATAATAAGTAAGTCACTAAACACTAGATGTTTACTTTATGATTTTGAGGCTAAATCTGCTAATACCGCACTTGAGATAAAGAATGGGTCAATGCTATGAATGAAGAAATAGAATAGATTGAGAAGAATTGTACATGGACACTATTACCGAGACCAGATGACAAGAATGTCATCGGTACCAAATGGATATTCATAAACAAGTTAAATGAGAATGGAGAGGTCACAAGAAACAAAGCAAGGCTAGTATGCAAGGGGTATGCACAAGAAGAAGGTATTGATTATGGAGAAACCTTTGCACCTGTTGCTAGACTAGGAGTTAGAATCTTACTTTCTTATGCTGCATTCAAAGGATTCAAGGTATACCAAATGGATGTAAAATCTACATTCCTAAATGGAATACTGGAAGAAGAGGTATACATTGAACAACCAGAAAGGTTTGTTGATCCAGACAAGAGAAACATGGTATGTAGACTACATAAAGCCTTGTATGAATTGAAACAAGCACCTAGAGCCTAGTATGAAAGACTCCACTCCCATCTCATTAGCATAAAATTTGTAAGAACAAGTGAAAATAGCAATCTGTACTTAAAACAAGATACCGATGGTAATATTCTAATTCCTAAAATTTCTGTTGATGATATCATTTTTGGGGGAAATGAAATGTTATGCAAATCCTTTGCTAATGAAATGAGCAAAGAATTTGAAATGTCTATGTTTGGGGAGATCAAATTCTTTCTTGGTCTACAGATTCTTCAACAAGATGCAGGTATATATATCACCCAATTCAAATACATCAAGGAAGTGCTGAATATATTCAAGATGGAAGATTCCAAACCAATTGGAACACCTATGGAAACCAAATGTAAGCTGACGAAAGAAGACAAATCAAATGAAGTAAATCAAACCTTGTATAGATCAATGTGGAAAACTAATGTATGTTGTTCATACCAGACCAGATATGGCGTATGCAGTTGGAATAGTTGCAAGATTCTTTGCTAATCCCAAAGAATCACATATGACTATTGTCAAGAGAATTTTGAGATATCTGAAGAACACTAAGGAATATGGCTTATGGTATAAAAGAGAAAGAAAATTTGAGCTACAAGTCTATACAGATGTTGATTGGGCTGGGAAAATTGATGACCAAAAGATCACAACTAGAGGAGAGTTCTTCATGGGTGACAGACTTGTCACATGGATCAGCAAGAAGCAAGGATGCATCTCTCAATCTACTACAGAAGCAGAGTATGTGGCTGCTGCTGCAAATTGCTCCAATATTGCATAGATCAAAAAGTTGCTAGAAGGTATGAATATGAATATTCTTGAACCAATAACTATCTACTATGATAATACCAGTGCAATTAAAATTTCTAAGAATCCAGTCATGCATGCTAAGACTAAGCATATTGCTATCAAGTATCACTATCTAAGAGAAAAAGTACAAGAAAAGGAGGTGATACTAGAATATGTTCAATCAAAGGAACAATTAGCTGATATATTCACCAAGACATTACCGAAAGTTACATTTTAGTACCTAAGACAAAGACTAGGGGTCCAACCCTTGTCTATCGATCAGTAAGTTGACTAGGAGGTTACATCAATCTACACATAATTAGAAGATCATTCATGATGATGCAAACACCAAGATGAACAGCAACAGATACATTTGTACATAGTAAGGTACAAGTATGCACCAAACACAAGAGACATTGTATTGCTGATGGATAGAAAAATTCAAGGAATATATTATATAAAGGGATGGAAGATGATATAGAAGAAACTTGTTTGGCATTGTTGTCAAAGGAAGAGATTAATTATCTCATTATCAAAAATGATTATATCATTATCCATGAAGTGAAGTTCCTAAGAATCAGAAGGAAGAGATAATCAATATTCAAAGGGAGAGAGATTGATTGCATATGAAATATCCATCTAAGGGAGAGAAATAATAAAGGGAGAGAGTTCACACAAAGAAAGAGATTGTTGTCAAAAGAAAAAGAAATTATCAAAAAGAGGAACAGTCAAGGTAGAGCACATATCAAAATAGAGATATTAGATGCTACATCTATCCAATGAAGGGATTGAAGAGTGATGAAACCACTCTGCAAGAAACAAATCTAAGCAATTTTGAGCTTACTAAAAGCCAGACATTTATAATAGTTACAATAGAAAAGATTGATAAAACTGTTATATTTCATATTGTATTAGTAATAGTATAGTATGATAATGTAGTGTGTTACCATCAATGCCAAAGGGAGATATTGATGACATGTAATTGATTGAATGTTTGAAGATGTTAAGTTGATCATCAAAATGTAGAAAGATGATGCAAGACATTAAATTAGTTAATGGATTATATTATCAGTGATGTCAACTTGATATAATCTAATAGGTTATAATTAAAGTGTCAAAAGACTTCAAAGAATCAGAGAGAAAAAAATTATGCTTTCAGTAATGCCTAAAAGACAAGCATTCACTATGTGATTTCAAACACTGACGGCTAGTGGAACCCGATGGACAGAGATAACCAAAAGTCAAGTCACTGTGATGCCCGAGAAAGAAAAATGATGAGAATTACTGATGAGAAGAATCACAAGCATACTCAATGGCCAAAATCATAGTTTAACCCAACAGATAGACAAGCCTGACGGATAGATAACCCCGACGGATAGACAACCCCAACAGAGAAGCCCGAGGAGAACTAGATTGTTGACCGAAGCTTACAAAGAGTTAAAACACTAAAGTTAATTGGAGTTCAGAAATGATAAAATATCTAGCTAGGAGAGATAAATATAGACTTAACTAGTAGTTATCATTATTTTCATCGAAAAGATAAAATTAAAGATAAGTAAAGGAGTTAAAGATGTTTTATCCAGTTGGCAAGAAGATCTCTGCGAGATAAAATATGAGGTTTTCTTTAAATCAGGTTGGCTAAAATTGTAGATCATGCCAAGATCAAGAAAATCAAGAACCTAGAAATGGTGATATCATGTCTATAAAGAGACAACTTAATTCATTATGAAAAAGGGGATTGAATGAAAAAGAGGATGCTAGAGAGAAACTGATGAAGACAAACATCATACAGTCTTGATCAATCAAGCTGAGGAAAGAGATAAAATATTTGTGGACACTGAGCAACAAAGCATAGAATCCCCGAGCAGAACAAAAGTGGAGAAAAGGTATTAAAAATATATATTGATCAGATTGGTTTTATGAGCTTTCAATAGATCTAAAAATATACAAGTATAAGTTGTATATGTGAACAAATCATATTGTTTTAGTTTAACCATTGATTCTGAAATTCTCTTAACCGAGCAGGATTTAGAGATCCTTTCTATATTGAGATACATCCCAAGGAGTATCAAAAAGTTTGATCATGAAGATAGCATGAGATGTCAGATACCATTTGACAAACCAAAAGAGTCTGGACAAGGAAGGTAGCATATAAATGCCTGATATCAAGTGAAAAACTAATCTTTTAAATCCTCTAACAAGGTCACACCTAACAGTGTGTTTGTAACCTTTAACAGGGTTGGATCCTCACTGAGCTCACTTCAGAAGAGTTAAAATTTTGGGTTACCGGTCCCAAGTTGTTTTTCCCTTAACAAGGTTTCCACGTTAAAAATCCATGTGTCAATGTGTTTATGAGTCATTAATTTAGTGTTTTGTATTACACACAGCTAATATGGATTGATCGGTATACGCTAAGTAATTTACTATTTTTTGGTAAATTGAAAGACTGTTATTTGGTAAATATAAAGAATAAGGTTTAACAAAGCATTCCAAGCGGTAGTAATTTGATAAGTATATTTGAAGGCATTCATCTTATAGGACTGAATATAACTAGAGACTTAATATTGTGGTACTAAGTTTTTGGGTTGATTAATTGGAATATTTTTGAGGCCACTGATTCACCCCCCCTCTCAGTTATTACTAAAATTAATGCACTTCTCACACATCAATTCAAAAAGGGGCAAATGTAATCACTCAAAAATGGTCTTCTAAACTATAAGCACCCAATCTCGAGTAATTAATATTTAATCATCAAAGTGCTAACCAAAGACAATTTAGTTAATCAATTCAACCTAATCTGATCACTAGGTTGTCAATATTATCTGGCAATTAAATCATTCTTATCAATATTTATTTATTAAAAATCCTATAATATTTATTAAATAAATTAATTTTTCATTAAATCATAGGGGATTAATTTGAAAAAAAAGGAGAAAAATGGAATAAAATAAAGAAAGAAATTGAATCTGGAGTTTAAAAGGAAAGATGAATAAATCAATGAGAAAAATATTCAATAAAATCTTATCTTAATAAATCACTCAAGAAAGTAACCAATCAACTCAAACTCACATGGATTGTGCTAATTGTGGGAGAATCTTGACAACTCCTCAATCAATCTTGACCATATATTTTGTTTGATTTTTCTATAAAATCAGGTTCTCACCTCTCAAATCATATGTACACATAGATATACATGCATAGAGACATACATAAATCAAGGAAAATATTGTAATAGAATAGTATTGTTATTATGTTGGATTGTTCTTGATTAATTGTGCATCAAATCATTCTAGTTTACTTTTTATCTTGCATATTAGATTTTAGCATTGAATCATAGATTTTATCTAGCTTAATTTTCTTATTTTTATGCATCAATTTAGATTAGTTTTCATCTTATTTGCATTTAAAAAATCTAAAAATGTAGATTAATCATGCATTCATATTCAAATGCTCCATCTTGGTGTAGTCAAGTCACTAGTAATGCTTGAAAGATTTGAGAGAAATCATACTCACATAATTTAGGAGGCAATTGATCAATTTATTATGGTTTATACATCGTTATCTGGTTTCATTTATCTAACCATGGATGTAATGATCTATTGAGTGTTTGTGACATACATGCATGCAAATTTCACACACACAATAACCATATAAATATGATACCTAAAGATAATGAGAAAATCACCTTTAATTTTCCTTGAAAGACTTATGCCTATTTTGTACTTCCATTTGGCTTGTGAAATGCCCTTGTAACTTTTCAAAGAGAAATCATTAACATATTTTCAGACATTTCACATGACTGTATAGAGATCTACATGGATTATTTTACTATCTATGGTAGTCTCTTTAAAGAAGCATTGGAGAACTTGGGAAAGGTTTTGAAAAGGTGTGAGGGCCATAATATATTACTAAAGAGATAAATTCTTTATGATGATGCAAGGAGTAGTATTAGGACATTACATATCTCAAAAAGGAATTCAAGTGGACCCAACAAATATAGAGTTAATCACAAATCTATCCATCCCTTTCAAATAAAAAAATATTAGAATTTTCCAAGGACATGCAAGGTACTATAGATGTTTCATAAAATATTTCAATAAGAAGGCAACACCACTCCATAACTTGATAACTAGAGATGTTGAGTTCCAATGGACATCGGATTTTGATAAAGCATTCTCTGATTTAAAAACTACATTAACCCAAGCTCTTGTTCTAAGAGGACCTAATTGGGAAATCCCTTTTCACATTTATACATATGCAGCTATTTATGCCATAGGATTTGTCTCAGGTCAGAAGGAGGGAGTCATATATAATTTCATCTTCTTTGTCAACAAGAATCTACAAGGAGATTAGTTTAACTACACTATTATAGAGAAGGAGATGTTGGCAGTAATTTATGCTCTCAACAAATCAATTCATTATATCATAGGGTACTATATCTTTGTCCATTAATACCATGTAGAAATAAAATACCTCAAGGATAATTCATTGATTACAAGAATATTAGCAAGGTGGTTGCTTTTAATGAAGGAATTTGATATCACCATTGTGGGAAAACCAAGAAGGGAAAATGTTGTAGTAGATTTCCTCTCTAGATTTACCACAACAAAATACACTCAATTCATTGATGACTCATTTCCAGATGAGCATTTTTTCTCCAACCTTGGTATGTATATATATCTAATTATTTGGTTATAGAAATAGTTCCTCCTCATTTATCTCCAAAAGAGAGAAACGTGCTCATTGAAAAAACTTTTCAGTTCTCATGGATTGCAGGTTTTTTATTCTATACGAGTCTAGATGATGTCATGAGAAGATGTGTAAGGGATGATGAAAATTATGATATTCTACATTCCTTCCATGATGAACCATGTGGGGGACACTTTGCAACTAAGATAGCAACCATGAAAATTCTAAATACAAGGTATTATTTACCTACACTTAACAAGGATGCAATCAAGTACACTAAGAAATGTGATAGGTGTCAGAGGATGGTTAAACCAACTAAATCAAATGAAATGTCTCTACACCTTCATGTATTTGTGACACCATTTGATAAGCAGTGGCTTGATTTTGTAGGTCCAATTGATCCACCATCGAATGACAAATCTTACATCTTGGTTTGCACTGATTATGTGATCAAATGGGTTGAGGTCAAAGATATGAAACATTCTAGAGACAATAAAGTTGTCAAATTCCTTTATGAAGAAACCTTTACACACTGTGGGTTCCTAGAGAAATAGTAACATATCAAGGGGCTCAATTCACATTCTCTCTTGTCACAAATTTTGTGAATGAGTATAATGTCAAGCATATAAAATCTACAACTTATCACCCGTAAGTTAATGGCTAATCAAAGATGACAAATGGGGAGATAGAATATATTCTGACTAAAATAGAAGAAATTCATTAAAGAGATTGGGAAAATAGGTTTCCAAAAGTTTTCTAGGCCTATATAACCACTTCAAAAACCACAATTGGTTTTACTCCATTTGAACTATTATATGGGAAAACAATAATGATTCCTATGGATTTTGAACACAAAACTCTTAGAACAACAACAAACCTTCAAGTTGATATATTTGAAGCACAAAAGGATAGTTTTATGCAAATAAATGCCTTGGATGAAATGAGGAAATCAACCTTACATAATATTAAGATCATACAGAATCAGAAAGTTAAATGGCATGATAAATACATCAAGGAAAAGAAGTTCTAGCCAGGCAACTAAGCACTTCTTTATGATTCAAGGTATAAAGACAACCTAGGAAAACTTAAAATAAGGTAGTTGGGATGATATGAATTTTCAAAGGTTTTTCCCAATGGTGTTGCTCATCTTGCAATAATTGATCCTATCATATTCAAGCTCCTAGTCAACAATCATCGTCTCAAACTTTACCATAAGCCAATCTCTAAACATAAATTTATACATCAATATAATGAATAACATAACTCTAAAGGTCCTAGAACCAAAGAAGATGGACCTAATGTATCACCTTCTAACTAGGAAAAGGCACACATGTATGTTGAATAGGCTGAATAACTAAGAGGGGGGTTGAATAATTTATTCCCACACACTTTAAAAAAAAATTCTCTATTGGTAAACTATAAAAGATCAATATTAACAACTTCTAATTTATCAGTTAAGAACATAAAACATCCACAAGAAAGGTAAACATGTAAACAAAGGAACACCGACACAAAGAACACCACAATTTACATGGAAAACCAAAACTAGGGAAAGCCATGGAGAAGCTAATTGTCATGAAATGTAAACACCTATTAAGGTGACACTGGTTAAGGTGATCTGTACAAAGGCTCATGATCTATACAAAGGATCACTACTGGTTGTGCTCACTAAAGGTAAGGCTCACTGTGAGTCAGGCTCATTGCTAACGCATTTGAAATAGAATTAAATCCACCCCTGAGATTATTATCACTAACAATATGCCTTACACATGATCAATAACACATAAACCTTTAGAAAAAAAATTCTAAATTATTTCACATACAAGAAAAAAATATAAGCCACACAAAAAACAAGAATCCACTCCCTTCTTATACTTCTTGATTCCATCAACCATGTCAACCAGAAAAGAATTTTTAATAGGTCGCACTGAGAAATTCCCGCGGTGGTAAGGAATGAAATGTGGACCACCTTAACCAATACGACTTTCCTCATGTATGAAAACACCCAAAACCATATCCAAAGTCATCAATTCAAATGAACATGGTGAACACACTACAAAACAATAGCTAGGACCAATACACAAATGAATAGGCTCTAGATAGGATCAACCCAAACAACCAATCCACTAAAGGTTGCACACAATGTAGAACCACCATCAAAAGAGGAATTTATTGGTGAATATTTTTACCAACAATGTACATCCTATTGGCACAACAACTGATACTGCCAAGAATATCTATATAAAACAGTCGATACAACTAGAACATGAAAAATAATAGGATATGTTGACATCAATGACAACAACATGAATAATATCAACTTCACATTCTAACAATGTACTCATAATAAAAATTTCCACTTCCTATGGGAATTAATTTCTCCATCAATAAATTGACCACCCATTTATCTCGCATTACTCTTTCTCTCATGTCACTCCATCTCCACTTCACTTTAATTCTCAGTCATATTTTATGATGACCTCATACTTTCTTCCACAATTTATGTAGCATATATCTCATACCATCCACAATATATCATTATGTGTATGCCACTTTATGTATATTAATTAATTTAGATGTATTTATTTAATTATTGTACTTAATATTGATATTTCACATAGCATATCTTTTCAAATGACCTATTTCATCATGCTTCCATTCAAACATGTGAGGACACATGCTTCCAAATAGGTTGGGGAGAGTGTAAACCCATATGTCATGTATATTTCATTAATCATACCAAACCTACCTGTACTAAAAATATCACTATTTTGTTTGATGATGTTCCTCTCTTATGCCTTCTTTACTTATCAAGCCATTTTCATAATGCCACTTAAAAACAGAAAATAAAGGGTTATACGATATTGGCATTAGGATTAGTTTTAGAAGAAAGTTACAAACAACAGATAGAGATATTAATTTCACAGCTGGGGAATTGCAAAGAAGAGGCATTTGGAAGGGTGTGAGTAGAGGCAATGGGAGCTCTAGCTATTATAAGTAAACCAACATTCCATCATGTAATTCTACAGGATGCAGTGTGTGAACCCAAATATAAAAATTATTGTTGGTTAGACTACTTTTTAAAACTTAATGGTTTCAATAACAAAATTTCCCTAGAATTTTCCCAAAAAATTTCCAATTGTGAGGCAATGACGAAAGGATTGAAGGTTATATCCATAGAAGAAATAATTGCAAAAATTTTAGGTCTTCCTACTGAAGGAGAACCCTAGCCTCAAACTAGGGATGTCGGGTCAGCTAGAGCAGAATTTAGAGAACCTAGAGACCCTCCACCAATTGTAGAAAAATAGGGGATCAAAAGAATTTATTTTCTAGAAAATTGGATGCAGATTGCTACATACATTATCAGATACCTTACCTAAAAGGGTCAACAATCATGCCTACATTCCGTAAATTTTAAGCTTCTAAGTGATATGAGACATGGGAGGAGAATGAATGTTGCCAATCTTCTATACAACCTAATGGAAATCATGGATGATGAGACATAAAAAGGTAGGGAAAACTCTATTTCCCATCATTTCTTAATTAATTTTCTTGATGAAAGATATTAATGGGATGTGTCTCTTATGTCATGGGATGAATTTTTAAAAATTAAGAAGTTCAAAGAAGTAAATGTGGGTCTTAGAGGTCAACCCTTAAATCATAGGGTTAGTAGGTAAAAAGGGGTTTCCAAATTCATCCTTAGATATTCAAATTATAGGATAGTTCCTAGTACAAACCCTCCTATAGAAGAAACTAGTTCCTTTGCATCCAAGCATGAGGATGTATGTGGATCTTCCATGGACCCTAATTTGTATACTTCCTCCAAAACAATCATTCACAGTAGGGAATCTATTAGAAAGGAGAAATGAAAATTGAGAAAGAAGAAAACAATAAAGGGAACAAGAAGAAAAAATAAGAGAAGGAAAAACCAAGCCCTAAAAAGTGGAAAACTGGGGAAGTAGTACATCTTGCAACTGCTGAGAAAAGAAAAAGTACTTCAAAGAAACAAAAATTGACAAAAACTACTACTAGTATGCACCTAAAAGAATAATAAATAGGCTCATAGGAAAAATGAGGAAGAAGATAGAATCTCCTAGAAGGAAGATAAACATACAAATTGAATCATCAGACTTGGTGCACTCCTCCCCTAGTGAAGAAGAAACACAAATCTACAACCGTCCTTCTAGGGAAAGCCCAGAATTATCCTCCTCACCTGAGAATTTGGATAGAGAGATGATCCCTGCATATGAATCTGATGAAGAGGTATATGATTAGATGTCACAAAATATAAATTTTCCCTAGGATGAATAGGAATTGTTGATAGGAGGAGGCCAAGATCAAGTAAACATAATGTTAGAAAAATGTGTTGTTGTTGCAGAGCAAGTGGCACATAAGGAACCATAGAAATATAAAATTCTAGTAGGTAATCATAGTCCTCCTACTTTCTCATGGGAACTATTAGAATTGGATTTATTGAAATATATTGAAGAAAAAGAAGAACAATGGAACAAAGAAAAACTCTGGTTGTAGGAAGTGATCAATAAGAAAAATGTGGAAATTGAGGAAAAGAATGTAGAGAATTTTGTATTAAAAGATAAGGTGAACAATGTGGTGACTTTAGTGCCACAAATTCTAGAATATAGGACTCCCCCTTGGATATATGCACTGCACCTAAGGGATCTTAACATTTCTTTTAAACTATCAAGGGTAATTGATGGTTTAGACCCTTCCATTGAAACCCCACAAGAATTTTTCCAAGCTTACCAATCTTCTCCACCAGAAAAAAATAATTTAATTTGTGAATTGTATTTGCACAAGTGTGCTGTCCCTAATGAAAAAAAGACTGGAATATATTGTTGTATATTGAAGATGTTCACTTGAGGGTATTGATGTCATGGATTTAAAATGAAACAGTTGGGGGAAAACATTTAGAGAACACAAAGAAACAGAGATTCATACCCATTTTTCATTAAGGGAAGATCTAAGTAAACCTGCATATATATAGTACACCAGACACAAGCTTCTTTATAGTCCTGAGCATAAGAGGAAGATCATGTCCTTTAAGGAGGAAACATACCTAGAATATGAGAAGATGGCTTCCACCTCTAGTAGAAAAGTGTTCGAGTACTTATCTCAGAGGCGGAATGGATTTCCAAAGGAGTTTTAAAAAGATGAGACCCGCTCATCACAAAATTATCTTGCACTTGTGAGGAGGGCCACTAAGTATATGCATCTGGGTAGGAAAATTTAGCAATAGTGGCTTCCATTTATTTTTCATCCACCTATCCTATTATGGCCAATAATAGACCATGGGAACTATGAATACAATAAAGGGACAAAGAGGCCAAGGTGGAGCAAACTAGAAAAACATTAGGGATTCTACTAAAGTCCCACTACAGGGCCTTTAGGAAAAACAAAAGTTGGTGACTTTAGAGCTTTAGTAAGGAAAAGTAATTGAGTTCCACCTGTTGGAGGATTAGAAAGATCTTAGGTTGGGGGGAGATGTTGAGGTCAAATAATGGCTCATTTTTTGTTAATATTTATCACATGTCTGTTGTTTCTATTATGGGGTTTAACACCTGATTATTGATACTCTTTATACCACTTTCCTAAACTTATGAACTATGGGCATGAACTTATCCTTGTACCTTTATGTTAATATTAACCTACTATGTGAGCTATCTATATTAATTTTGCATGTGGTTGAATAAATGTTATTCTAAGGTGATTATGGGTATACAATTTTCTTGTGCACGCTAATATCATAATACAAATACAAATTTTTTGCAAATAATGGGAAGTGTGTATTGAGAGGGGAGGGATGAATCAGTACCTCTAAAACTTTTAGTTAATAACCTTTAACCTTATATAATCAAATCTTTTCTTTACCGATCATATATGTTGTTCTTTCTTTATGCATGCAGTATAAATTCGTAATCTTAATTGTATATAGACATTCATAGAAACATTCATGAAAGAAATAACACATAACACAAGATATGGTAACACAGAAAACCCCTGTTAGAAGGTAAAAACTGTGGTGGGGATGGCACCCACGAAAACTTCACTATCTACAGATTGGAAGGGGTCAGTTAAGGCTTACAATTTGATCACTTCTAATGATCTACCCTATTAGGATTATTATGTGGAGACTGGTTAAGGTATACTCTATTAAGAGCTTTAGCGACACTATTTAGTGTGCACTCGGTTAAGATATTTACAATACGACTGTTAAATCCACCTTTCTTGAAAGAATATCTTCTATTTTCTACACTTGTTAGAATGCAAAAAAAACTACTCATTGACCTGAGTGTATGCAATCTACAATTTCTGATTAAAGATCCATTAAAAATCACATGTACAAAGTATCATCTAATGTGATTGATTAATACCTTTGTTGCTCGGTAGCCTTGGTTCTTGGTTCTTGATAACCAAATTCACCTTTTGTTGTTTTGCTTCTTGAAACTCTCAGTATGATCCATAGATGTGCTCGTTGGCTACAATAATCCTCTCATCCATCTCAAATGAATGATTACAACATTTATTTATAACATAGATTGACCTAATTAAGTTTCACGTATTACAAACTTAACTCTATGATCAAAGGTTTACAACTTGACCTTGATCTCCTAGTTTGCATGTTTTTAATCAGTTAGACTAATTAAAACAACTAAAATAATGTTTCTTGTTCCTCAAGAAATAGTTTTAAAACAAATCAAAACTCTAAAAATAGAATATAACTATTTTATCTGATGTGGAAGTCAGATCCACTTTTCTCAAAATTTAACTAACTTTCAGCGTCTGATGCTCAGTTTGCTATGAAATCAGTTTGACTATCTTTCGGTGTTCCTTTCTTGAACTTTCTATTGGGTTCTCTTGCTGTCGGGTTCCTCTGTTTCTTCTCTTTCAGTTTATAGTGTAACCTACTTGTCGGGTTTCTCTGTATCATCTTCAGGTTGCACTTTTGGTTTACACTACAAAACTTGTGTCATCAATTTTCTCTTTACTTGGCACTTTTGGTCTGAACTGACACCTGAATTTTGGTGTAGTGTAACTGACGGTTCATAATAATTGTTTTCTCTTTGCATACTAATGGCAAAACTTATGTCATCAATCCCCCCCTTTGACATTAGTATCAAAAACTGATATGTGAAAAATACTAAAGATTTATAGTATGTACACCATGTATATTACTTAGTCATTTGATGACTCCCCATATGCATATGTTAGTATAGTATAGTATATGTGTATGTACACTTGTCTTTATACTATCTCTTCCTTTTCCCTTTTTTACTATATGCTCTATACATATCATTTTCCTTTTCCCCCTTTTTTGATAGTAAGGGCAAAGATGTATACCTAAAGCTTACCAAAAATATGAGAGTGAGAGGTCTTCATTTCCTCCATAATCTTCTCCCATTTCTCCTTTAAATTCTCAAGAGCCATATTCTCTAATGTGATCCTGGTATGCATGTCGTAGATGGTGTCTTCTACAGACATCTCAGGGGTGGCAATTAGCTATCTTTCCAAACTTATGTGTTGTTGTAGAAGTGTGAGGTTTGGTAAAAGTTGAACCTGTAGCTCAACAACCTCTTCTTGAAACTATGATTTTTCTTCCCAAAGTTCTTGTCTTAACCTTTTGATTTCAATTATATTCTCATAATGCAATTTGATTGCATTTCCATCTATGGTTAGATTTCGAGCACTTGCATTTAGATCAAAATCAATCTTTGCAATCTTATCATTATTATCCTTTGTGAATTTCTCTAAAGTGCATATCTTTTGAATTAAGGAAACAACTTCATTAATGATTGGATCTAATTCATTTGTTAATTTTGAAAGCTTTACCTTATTTTCTTCCACTTCTTGGCTTATATTTTTTGTCAATTTGAATTGGAACTTATGTTCTGCTTGTTCCTAAATTGCATTTTCTACATCCACATTCTATGTTGTGATGGCATCGGTGAGAACAAAAATTTGATCCATAATGGGGGGCATTGTGATCAACATCTGTGTCAGGGACTATCTGATTTAAGATATCCCTTGTGGTCTCCAGTACTAAGGAGTCTCGGTGCTGCATTTTAAGTTTTTCTTGCAAATCTTTCCTTTGACAGATTTCTCCATATTCATGGAGTGATTCAAAATCTAAAGTAGTTGGATCACACTTTGGTATTTCTATGATCTCATCAAGTGTGACCTCCAACTTATTCTTCTTTATTTTCTTCTTCTTCTTCTTTTTTGATGCACCTGTATGTAAAACCATAGTCAGTTTCTCTGCTTGGTCTGATGTGCTACTTGATGGCTTTTGTGGTGTTGTACCTTTTTCTTGCTGCTTAGTGTTTTCCTATTAGTTGTCTGAGGACGTCTCCTTATCTACCTTTGATGTATTTGCAGCTTCACCTTTGGTGTCCATAGGCGTGGTATCAATTGTCTTATCTTGTTCACATTTCTCTTTTTGCACTTCATCTATATCTTTATTTTGTACATATTTTTTGGTGTTATCTCCATCTTTTTGTTCTCTACCAATGACTACATGTTCATCGGTTGTGTCCTTCTTTTCTTCAGATGTATCTTTTTGTTCATCATTACCCTTATTCTCAGGTATGCTTGTTCTTTCTCAAGTAACTTCTCCTTTTCCAAGATAATTTTGATTTCTTGTATCAACAGTGGTATCTATCCTAGTGTGTCTACCTATGTTGAATCTATTATAGTGCCTTGCTTGTTAGTTTAGTCCTTGACAACAGTGACATCTTCATCTTTTTGTATCTCATCTGCAGGATTTGCTCCAGTAATATCAATAATTGTATTGTCCAGCCATGTTTCATCTACAATGTCTATATCCTTGTTGCCTTTTGTGTTCAATGATTCTTCATTAACATCATCATCAGTGATAATAATATGTTTGGGGCTCTGTTTAGCCTGATCATCTTTGTTCTTTTGATTTTTGGTAAGAGCTATTTGTGGCTCGGGACTTGTATCCTTTTTAGGTATATCAAATATTTTTCTCCATTCAGCCTCACTCTTCCTGTCTAGTTCAAGTAGATGTCCTTTAAGTACATGATAAGCTATCAAATTTGGTGAGAACCTTTTGGAGTGATTCTTCATCATCTCTTCAATTTCCTCCTTTTCAGATTCGGGAGGCATGAAAAAAACTAGGACTCTTTCCCTAATCTCTTTCTCAGAGTGTAATGCAAATGTCCATCTTGCCGATAATCTATCTTGAAGTTCTTTTGGCATATTATATGCCAATTGTATTGGAAGATATTTGAGCATACACATCATTTTGATAATTGCTTCTTTAATTTTATTTTGATCCTTGGGATCCAATGTTAGTAATTTATTTATCTTGCAATCATTGACTATACCTGGTTTGACAACAGAAACACATACCTCATGAATAGTTTCATGAATCTTATTCTTTTGTTTTCGGACAGATTCATCCTCCTGAGTATCTTTGATATCTTCCTTGGTTAGGATTAATTTCCTTCTCCTCTTTGGTTCTTTGGACTGTTTGGTTTGAGGTTTTCTTTTGTAGGTCCTTACTTGACCTTTCTTTATTGGTGAAGGACTCACATCCTTTTTTTTCTGACGACTGGTCCTAGATGCAGCAGTATTCCTTGGTTTTTTTGTGGGTGGAGTTAGTGGTGTATCTGACTCTGTGGACTCTGAGTTACTTTCCTTCTCAGCTTCACCGACTGGTGACTAACCCTTGGTTTCTTCTTTCTATTCAGTTTCCTCTTCATTCACTAATAGCTTTTTTAAAGTTCTTAACCATCTTGTCTTTACTCCTATCAATCTTCTTCACAACTAAGCCAATTTTAATCCTTTATTTGGCTTCTTCATAAGTTCCAAACTTGGGTTGTGATTTTTCCAATGGTTCATTTATCAATGCCTTAATAGCATTTGATGCTTGATCTATGTTCACCTCATAATCAAGTGGTTCCATCCATGTTGTTCTCGGTATAGCTGGCTTGATGTAGGTGTAGTTAGTCTCCACCATAAAATAGATGTCAATCTTGAACTTTTCTATTAATTATTCTAGAATCCTTACTCTCTTCTGCAATCTATCTTTGAATCCAGCAAAGTATTCATCCATGAATGATTCAAAATTATCTCCTAGTGATTTGATTAACTCACTAATCTGTATGGTCACTGGTCTTGTAGTGTCCCATTGACATTTCCTATAGATGGGAAAGATTCTTGGAAATAGAAAAATATGCACATGATGAGTGAACCAAACTTACATGAGTTGGACTTTGCAGTACTTATTGTCTTCATGTTCTTATCCAATTGTCTTAGTAGAAGTTCTAATAGATCCAACTATAGTCCCTTCTTGACAATCTTGTATGTTGTATCCACTACTCTGGATGCAATACTATTCATCTTTCTATCCTGAAAGAACTTGTATCCTAAGACACATGCTCCAAATTTTAGTTCATCATTGGTGATGGTGGATACCTTTAGTCCTCTTCCATCCCACGCTTCTCTTGTATTATTCTCAATTTCAAATTTAGTCAGGTGTTTTAGTGCCTTTACCTTATTAGTTATGGGATAACTGGTAACAACATGTATGGCATCCTTGGTTATCAGTTTTGGCTCATCCAGCCATAATTTTTGGTCATGTATCCTGCTTAGTACTAACTGAATCCATTCGGTCTTGAACTCCTTCGAGAACCATAGGGAATTTATGAGCCCTTTTACCTCAATGTTCTTATGCTCTTCCTTGATAGTTCCATTAACATTGCAAATATTCTTGAAATCTTTCTCAACTTCCAGGTCTCCTATTTCTACAATCTTGCAGTGTATATATGCTAGCACGTCTTCGACAAGAAAACCCTAGCTGGTATTCTAGAGAATGCACTAGTATTATCGGGTTGTGAAGTAGCCTCAAAACATATCTTGTAATGAGGTTCCTCACAGGTTGAATTCTTGATTAGGTTGACCTTATTCTTTTTATCATTATTGAGCTTAGCGGTTCTTGATGTAGTTTCCATCATTTCTAAAATTAGGGCTTTTTCCCATAAATAAAAATAGAGTTCTCACTAATCTGTGTTACTTAGTTCAACCTCTGTAGCTGTTAGGAATCTATTTGGAGTGCTATGAACTAGGTTGGATTCGCTCTACAATCTTGTTGCTTCGTGCTTTGGTTTCGCTTTGTCTCTTTGCTCTAATTGCTTGGTGAAAAATGAAACACTTCTGACATCTATTTATAGAATTTTCCCTAAGTCGAGTCATTAATGCTCAACCACTTCTCAGTGTGTGAATACAAAGTCATCAAGTGATACACAATAACATTCTTGATGATAACATGATGCTTTGGTGCAACTATTAACTTGTTACATTCACCGATGGATTTCAGTGTATGGTCAAGACAACATTGTCAACTCATATGATTACAGATGGATCTCGGTTTACACTATCGACTTAGCCTTTATGTGTTACCCGACGCATCTTGGTAAGTATAGAAAACTTAGCTTTGTATGTACACTGATGCATTTCAGTATCTATTAACCATTGAGATTTTATTTCACAGAATTATAACAAACTGTAATACCATAGTGCATCTTTAATCATGTTGATTTGGTATTTTAACTATGTATAATGGAATTGATGCAAAATATAACTTGGTGTAACACATTTCCATACTTACTTGTTCTGCTTATGTGGGGTGGTGATGTCACCAGATCCATTAGATAAGCTGTAACCAATTGCATTACTCGGTCCAGCTTCATCAGTGTTTGTAAGTTTCCTCCACATTTTGTTTCTCATCTTCCTAATGTCTTCAATGGTGTTTCCATTGGCAAAGGTGCTGGTCTCTGTCATTCAATCTCTGTAGTCTTTCTTCATATGACCAACTTTATGACAGTGTATACATTGCATTCTGGGATTAGTCCATCTCCTATACTTTCTTTTCTATTGTCTCATACAGTTTGCAGCTATGTGACCAAATATTCCACATGTTGTATAGTTTTCCCATGTGTTTTAATCCCAAATATATTGGTTGCCAAATCTTTTTGGTTGATAGGAAGTTTCTTGACCTTTAGGCTTCCATGATTGCTTTTTCTTCTTCCTGCATTCAAGAGATGTGTTCCCATGCATTTTTCAAGTAGGACAGTATTTTTCCATGTAGGTTTCCTTCTTTGGTTGTTTCACCTCAAATTTACATTCATATTCTTTATGTCCTTTCTTGTTACATTTATAACAAATTCCTATGAATGAAGATGTGGATTTAGGAATACCTTTCATTTTGCTACTGCAAACATTTGATGTGTGGCCTTTCCTTCCACAGTGATTGCATGTCATCTTTCTTGGTCTTGGATTTACAGAGACATTCTTTGGATCAGCTTGGTTGGGTGATTCTCCATTCTCAGTATAGCCTAGTCCGGTGTTGGTATTGGCTCTCCTTTGTCCATCAATAAAATCATCCATCCTTTTGTTGCTTTCTTCAACTCTCTTGATTATTTCATTATGTTGTTGCTAAATTCTTACTTCATATTTCATATTTTCATTTTCTTCTCTTATCTCACCGATAACTTATATTCTTTCAATGAGTTATGTATTCATTTTATTTGCCTCTTGACTCATAAGTATAATATAATTTGTGATCTCATGATGATGATATGTAAGTATTTGTATTTATGACTCTTTCTCTTGTAGCTTTTCATTAATCTTCCTTATATTATCAATAGATAGTGTTCTTTCTTGCTCATCTTGTCTAGCATTGTTCATGACATCAATCATTCTTACAATCTGTGTCTCTTGACCGATTTGTAGAGATTTCACTTGTCCAGCCATATGTTGATTGATTTCATTTAAGCTTGTGATGCTTTCTTTTGATGTGTTTGATGCTTTGCTAGTTATAGATCCTGAAGACTCAAATAGATCTAGTATCTCTTCTTCATGGTAATTTGTTTCATTACAGTGAGATGCCATAATATTTCTTTCATCTAGCAGTTGTCTCATCTTGATTCTAGCTTCTTTATATTGTTAAAAGAAGATCTGAATTTATAGCTTCTGATTCTCAATACTCTTATCAAGCCTGTACTTCTCCATTGTATGATCTTTTCTCTTAAGTCTTTAAAATTTCCAAATAATAGATCTATCTCTAATACCAATTGTTAGAAATAATGAGAAGTGTGTACTGAGAGGGGAGGGGTGAATCAGTACCTCTAAAACTTTTAGTTAATTAACCTTTAACCTTATGTAATCAAATCTTTGCTTTACCAATCATATCTTTTGTTCTTTCTTTATGAATGTGATATCAATTCATGATCTTAATTTTATGTAGACATTAATAGAAACATTCATGAAGGCAATAACACATAACACAAGATATGGTAACACAAAAAACCCCTGTTAGAAGGTAAAAACTACGGTGGGGATGGCACCCACAAAAACTTCACTATCTGCAGATTGGAAGGGGCCGATTAAGGCTTACAATTTGATCACTTCTGATGATCTACCCTATTAGGAGTATTATGTGGAGACTGGTTAAGGTCTACTATGTTAAGAGCCTTAGCGACACTATTTAGTGTGCACTCGGTTAAGAGATTTACAATAGGACTGTTAAATCCACCTTTCTTGAAAGGATTTCTTCTATTTTCCACACTTATTAGAATGCAGACAAAAATACTCATTGACCTAAGTGTATGCAATCTACAATTTCTGATTACAGATCAATTACAAATCACATGTACAAAGTATCACCTAATGTGATTTATTAATACCTTTGTTGCTCGGTAGTCTTGGTTCTTGGTTCTTGATAACCAAATTCATCTTTTGTTGTTTTGCTTCTTAAAACTCTTAGTCTGATCCATAAATGCTCTTTTTGGCTACAATCATCCTCTCATCCATCTTAAATGAATGATTACAACATCTATTTTTAACATAGATTGACCTAATTAAGTTTCACATATTACAAACTTAACTCTACGATCAAAGGTTTACAACTTGACCTTCATCACCTAGTTTGCATGTTTTTAATAAGTTAGACTAATTAAAACAATTACAATAATGTATCTTGTCCCTCAAGAAATGGTTTTAAAAGAAATAAAAAATTCTAAAAATAGAATATAACTGTTTTATGTGACGTGAAAGTCAGATCCACTTTTCTCAGGATTTAACTGACTTTCGGTGTCTGGTGCTCAGTTTTCTCTTAAATTAGTTTGACTATCTTTCAGTGTTCCTTTGTTGAACTGTTTATTGGGTTCCCTTGTTGTTGGGTTCCTTTTTTTTTCTCTTTTAGTTTATAGTGTAACCTTCTTGTCTATTTTCTCTGTATCATCTTTGGGTTTCACTATCGATTTACACTGCAAAACTTGTGTCGTTGAGTTTCCCTTAAATTAGCACTTTTGGTCTGAACTGAAACCTAAATTAGTGTAGTGTAACTGACGATTCATAACAATTGTTTTCTCTTTGATACTAATGGAAAAAATTATGTCATCACAAATTAAGATGCAATTATAAATAGAGCTTGTGAAGAAGTTCATGCCATTTGCCCTGGTTGCTGAAAAAATTCAAGATGAGATAGATGTTGAAGATGTCAATGGTTGAAAACTTCCATCTCGTGTGGAAGTGCTAACTAACCTTTAAATACCCATGTTCGTTAGTTGAGTAGATTTAGAAGGTCTTGTTATGATAGATCCTCTCCAAGGCAGGACTGGTTTTGTTACTCCAAATAAGCTTTGAAGGTTGTCATTAGTATTCAATCATTCAAATTTCCAGTTAGTAACAAAGTCAAAGAAAAACTAGGCGGTATGATCACTGAGTGCAGAGTTAACTGAGTGCACTTATCACGTGTAGAGTTAACCGAGTGCAGAGTTAACTAAGTGCACTTATCACGCGCAAAGTTAACTGAGTGCAGTGATCACCGAGCAGATAGACTTACCAAGCACTAGTGTACACCAAGAATGCAGTATACACCGAGATACACAAGGAACACCGAGCAGTGAGAGACAGTTTTGAGTAGGTAAACCAGCGGTTACATAAAATTTTGAATTGGCACATCAATCTAGGTAACAAATTTTTGTTGAGCTAGATAACAGTTTACATTCATCAAGGAGAACATTAATTACGGATGCACACATTAATTTTTTATATCTCCTATGTATAGATGATCAAGGTAAATTTTGTACATTGTTGATCTTAGGTTTTCTAAGATATTGTAAAACCCTAATTAGGTCAAGAGGTTTGATATATGTAAATATTAGGTTTCATTTTGTAATGTATGATGATCAAGTAATGATCAAGTAGCCACCATACTAAGGACATCAGGAGATTAGACAATGGTTTTAGAATAAGGACTACATTGCAACATTCAATTTTCAGAATAGAGACAAGGCTACCGAGTAGTACAGAAGGTATTATTAGTCACAATAAGGTGATAATTTCATTGCATTTAAAGGATCTATATTCACAATATTGAGATTGTAATTTTTTTAGATTACACATTTTGTTACTCTCTGACAATTGTAACAATCCTAAAATCTACTAACAGATTAGACTTAACCGTCTTTGTATAAATCTCCTAACAGAGTGCACACATACTTTGTGTTTCTAAATCCTCACACGAGGTAGATCTAATCGATCTTATTGTTACTCCTAACAAGGTAAGGTCACCAGAAGTGATCAATATTTGTAATCTCTAACATGCTACTTTATTACTGCAGTAGTGAAGCTTTGTGGGTCTCATCCCCACCATAGTTTTTACCTTCTAACAAGGGTTTACTGTGATACCAAAATACTAGTGTCATGTGTACTTAAATTTCATGTATGTTTTATTGTTTGGATTACAAACATTTATATTTCAGTAGTAACATTACATGTTTGGTGAAATCAATATACTCAGTCGGTTACAACAATATTTGATTACAAATATTTGTTTGAAAGTTTTTAAGGGTAATAATTCACTCTTCCCCTCTCAGTACACACCTTTCTATTATTCCAACAATTGGTATCAAAGCTAGTTCTCTTGTTTAGAAATTTTAATCACTAGAGAGAAAAAAATTTTACAATGGAAAGGTATACACTTGATAAAACTATTGAGAATCATAAGTTACAGTTGAAGATCTACATCAAACAATACAAAGAAGCCAAGGATAAACTCAGGGAGATGTTGATTAAGAGAAAAGACATGGCATTTTGTTGTCATGAGTCTGATTATCAAGAAGAAGAGATTCATGACCCATTTGATACATCTGGATCTGAATCTGGTAGCACATTTGATGCATCTGAAGTAATCATATCAAATCTATTTGAGAGTACTCAACAACTTACTGAACAAGTGAAAGGACTACAGATCAGTCAAGATACACAAATGGTTAGAATGGTTGAATTCTTGAATGATGCTAAGAAAGTTGAACAAGATATAAACATGGTTGCTGATGATAGAAGACAAATGACTAAAAATTTACAAGAAAAGGAATCTGAGATAATGAGACTTACTAAAATTTACTTTGAGATCACCAATAAAATGGTTGCTATGAGTCATGAGGCCAACCAAGTGAATATTGAGCTTGCTAGAAAACTAGAAGATATTGGTGAACTAAAAGAAGAGAATGAAAAATTGAGAAATGAATTGAAGATTCTACAACATAATGAGGTGATTAAGAGATTTGAAGAGAATACTAAGAGAATGGATGAATTTCTGAACAATCAAAGAATAAATAACAACAATACCAGATTAGGGTATACCAAGAAAAGAGAATCGTCAAATAAAGCTAAACAGAAGAATTTCTACTCAAATCTGAAGCCTAAAAAATCCTCATGCCATCACTATGGAAAACCAGGCCACACGTCAAACATTTGTAGGAGAAAAGAAAAAGGTATTTCTAGAAACTCTCCTAAATTCAATGGTAATTTCTATAATTGTAATAAGCATGGACATCAAGCACATGAATGCAGATCTAAGTTGAACAAACCACAAAAGAAACCCTACATGGATAAATATTGTCACACTTGCAATATGTATGGTCACACATCACAAGCATGCAAGACTAATACAAAGAAAATCTAGAAACCTAAAGGAGAAGAAAAAGAAAATCAACTGAGAAGACAAGGTAATGCTTATGCTTGGGATTATAACACTTGGGCAAGTTGCACATCATATGGTAAATATGGACATATAGAAGAAAACTATATGAGACAATGGAGAACTAAGTCTAGAAATTGGTCAAGCTCTGGAATGGCATGCTCACACTATCAGAAGGTTGGTCACTTAAGCAGAGATTATGCAGACCGAATAAATACTTATAGAAATGGGAATACAATCAAAGAAATCATGAGAATCAGAAATCAAATGTGGAGGAGAGCATCAAATGATAATGTTGGGCCAAACACAACAGTTAGTGACACCTCATCCAATGGATTAGGTGATTCCACCACCTCCATCTAAGCAATACAAACAAGTATGGAACTATGTTTTACAAAGCTATATCTTACATCAGTTCCTATATTCATTGTACAAATGCCAAATTAGCATAAATTAAGATGCACTATGGTATTATATTTTTAATTACTTTGATCTAGTTGATTCAGTTAATCTGTACCGAGTTAGTAATTCCATTCAGTGAACATGTGAGAGACAACCGAGTTGCTAAGGCAACCGGGCATTTTTTATACTCACTAAGATGAGATATCCTTTGTATTAACCAAGTGATTTGTTTGTCTACCGAATGGTTGTTGACGTGCATTTATTGCACTAACTAAAATTATTTTGTATAAATTTGAGGGAAGTGAACTCATTTGTTCACACAGTGATCATAGAGAAGAGCAGGGAAATTGAGAGCGATTTCATAACATCACTTTGAAGGATTTTATAAAATTCAAAGCACATTTCAAGCAGTTAAAGGTTAGAACAAGTAAGCTTTTTCACTTACCGAGTTATTTGAGTTCTTTCATGGGAAGCCCTAATTTGAAAACAATGGCGTCCTCATCACGAACCATGAAGGAAAAGATGGATAAAAGAAAAAAGGTGATTCTTGTTAAGGACTCAACATGCACAAAACCACATTACAAGATATATCCACATGTTGCAGCTCAACCCAGCAACAAATGTGTATTCTCTGTGATACCGCCTAGGGTTCTACGGGTTCATGATGTAAGAGCATACATTCACTGCAAGATCACTGAGATAGGTGATTTCAAGATAATATTGACATATCAGATACTTTTCACTGATGGGAAACTGAAAGATGATCATGAAAAAACTAGAAGTGAAAGGGTTAACCAATGCCCTACATTTCCTGAAGGAATTCAAAATAGAATGGGTACACATTGTATTGAGCCGAGTAAATGATGGAAAGTTTTGGCTAGATGAACCAAATAAGATAAGAAAAGATGTGATACATACGGTAACTAGGTATCCTACAACACATAAAACTAAATCCCTAAGGCACTCGCCTAGAACAGAAATCAAAAAGCTAACAGGATTTGAGTGGGATAGTAGAGGTTTAAGGATCAACAATCCTGAAATAAGGTTTGGTACATATGTTATTGCATACAAAATCTTCCAGTCAAGAAGACCTAACAACATTGAATGTGGAGCTGTTGATATTGCATATATGATTGTCAAGAAGGGTTTGCAACTTAACCTAGCTGAGCTATTGCAAAGGCAAATGGAAGAAAATATGAGAACAATTTGAGTAGTAAGATCTAATACTTGTAAGTTTGGTTCTCTACTATTATGAACATGTTTCTATCTACAAAAAATTTTCCTCTCCATTGGTAATATAAAATGGAAGACAAACTGATTGATCACATTACAAATTGGTGAATTCATTGCAAGTCTAGGCACAAACTTTGAACCCATTATGAATGAATATTTTGCAAAGTTCAAAGAAAGAATGGAGAAAATAACAAGGATACCAATGTAGTTGGTAAAGAAGTATAAGGATGAAATATGTTCTATAGTTGACACAAACACAACACTCATAAAAGAAATACAACTGAGGACAACATGGATACCTCTGATGGATTATGATCTTGACATTGATTTAGGTTCTGAGGCTATAGAAAAGTTACTTAATGAACCATATGGAAAATCTACCATGAGATCTGGCACATTTGAGGAAGCTAAAACCAAAATATCTATTGGATTACAAGCTGAAAAGATGGGTAGAAAGAAGACAAAGATTGTTAAGACTTTGAAATGAAAGTTTGTTATCACTGATGAATAACTCGACAAATCAGTTGATGATACTGAGGAACAGACTACAATCGGTGAAGATGAAGAACAAGATCAAGATGCCAATGCCACCAAGTCAGATGAATCCCAAGAAGAGTCATCTAAGGCCAAAAAGGTCAAAGGCATAAATACTGATTCTCCACTGAGGACAAGAAAAAAATTGGAGATAATAGATTCACCACCTTTGAAGAACGAAGTTGCAAAAATAACAAGACCATCACCAAAGTATACATATCAGACAAGTAAGCCAAATAATACCACCGAGACTGCATCACCAAGACAAAGAAAGAAGTATGTAAGAAATAAAGATGATAAAGATGATTCTGGTGATAATATTGATCAATTTAAGGTTATGAAGAACAAAGTACCACAAAATATTGATGAGATAGCAGACACAATCATGACAACCAGAAGGTTAGGACATCGAAAGATCCAAATTATATAGATCTGATGACCGAGAATCAGGATAAACTGGAAGAGCTATCATAGGTATGATGATTACTTTAAAAAAGGTCCCTATAGAATTTTCTTCATACATTCCACAAGATTTATATGATAAGTATCATCTAGATGGACTTATGCACTTAACACAGAGAAATAGATGAGATAGGTAGCTCTCACTCTACTTAAGGTTGATTGTATAGTGGAACAAATTGATGAAATCATGCAACAATATGCAAATAAATTTCCCAAGAAATCAAGAACACTGAATATACTTCAAGGGAATTTGAAGGAAGTTGATGAAGAGAGAACCATGATTTGGAAAAATTTGTTATGTCCAACCAAGAAAATAGAGGACATTGCATCTACAGTTAATACCAAGGGACATCGACCGAGCACAAAAACAACTAATATTGAAGATGCAACTGTTGATAATTTATTAGATGGTATTCCTGAACTTTTAACTAATCTAGGTCATGCAGAGATCACAATAGAAGATATAACCAAAGGTGATCCTGATGACAAAGCAAAGGAAAATGAAATGATAACCGGAGCAACTAAGACCTTAGATGAACAAGACGCAACCGGGTCACCCGAGAAATGGTACCAGGTAATCTACCAATTCTAGTAAAAGAAATTGATATAGAAAGTGAAGCACAAACAAAGACACCCGAGAAGGTAACAGATACAAATGAAGACAATGGTGATGAAAAAGGTAAAGATACCGAGCATGGTGGAGCGATAACACAAGGTGATGCACCTAAATATGCCACTGATGTGACAGATATATATGAAGGTAACATAGAGATGATGGTAGACACTACTACCAATGACACCAGTTCATCTACCGAGGCACCTTCTCGAGTCATCACAACCACTGAGCCACCAAGCAAGAAACTGAGAAAAAGGCTCAATTATCTCTAACACTATCTCCTACATCAAGTGTACAAGGGAAGAAGAAGAAGAATAATAAGAAAGGGAGCAAGGATACAGTCACACTAGATGGAATCATTGACATCCTTGAATGTGACTCAAGGACACTTGATCCTAAAACACTTATAAAATATGATGAACTATGCACCCAAAAAGCATCTCAAGACAAGATGAGGTTAGAACATAAGAACACACAAGTGCTAGAGGTTGCAAAGGAGATCTTACAACAAGTTGTTCCTGATGTGAACATCAATGAATCTTCCCCCATCATTGATCAACTTGCACTGTTCACTGAGGCAATAAATGGTCTAGACATTGATGCTAAGCAGAAGTTAGAAGAGAGTAGAAAAGAAGATTCAGTACAAGGTTACTGAGAATATCAGCCAAGAAGTGGCAGTAAATAAGGTAACATCCTCATAATTTGTAACAAGATTAGACAATGTTATTACTCAAGCTCTTACAATTGCGTAGAAGTTATGCACATTAGATCACTTCACTACTGAGCTTAGTGAAAATTTAAAGAAATTAGATGATGATCTAAAATATAGTGCAAACAGTCTTTCAATCGAGCAACATGCATTTCAAATACATTACACCAAGGTTCTACAAGCACAGTGGTTGAGACTTAATTTGAAGAAGGAAGAGGACACAATAAGAGATCAAGTAACCGAGATTCAAGCTATGTTACTACCACGTTTATTATTGATGCAGAAACATGTGACAATGGAAAATAATTTGATTGCCACCCTAGACCTATCCGTAATAGAGAGAATATATAATATGCATGCTCAACTGAACCTAGAGAAGTTAACCCTCGAACACCTAAAGGAGGAATGGGAGAAACTATTGGAAAATCTCCAAAAGACCCATCCCTACATTTTTGACAATTTTTAAGTTATCTCTTTTTGTCATTAATTTCAAAAAAGGGGGAAACATATGTATATATTCTATGCATACCAAGAGCATGTACAAAGGGGGAGTCACTATGTATAGTCACTATGTATAAGTTAATATTGTGTATACTACATCTACATATACAAGTTTTTGATACTAATGCCAAAGGGGGAGAATGTTACTCCAAATAAGCTTTGAAGGTTTTCATTAGTATTCAAGAATTCAAATTCCCAGTCGGTAACAAAGCCAAAGACAAACTAGTCGATATGATCACCGAGTGCAGAGTTAACCAAGTGCACTAATCACACGCAAATTTAACCAAGTGCAGTGACCACCAAGAAAATAGAATTACCGAGCAGCAGTGTACACTGAGCACACATTATACACTGAGATACACAAGGAACACCGAGCACCAAGAGACAGTATTTACTGAGTAAACTAGCGGTTATATAAAATTTTGAATTGGCAAATCAATCTAGGTAACAAATTTTTGCCGAGCTGGCAATGGTTTACATTGATCGAGGAGAACATTAATTATAGATGTGCACATTAATTGTTTATATCTCCTATGTATAGATGATCAAGGTAAATTTTGTACACCGTTGATCTTAGGTTTTCTAAGATATTGTAAAACCCTAATTAGGTCAAGAGGTTTGATATATGTAAAGATTAGATGTCATTTTTTAATGTATGATTATCAAGTAATGATCAAGTAGCCACTGTACTAAGGACATCAGGAGATCAAACAAGGGTTTTAGAATAAGGATTACATTGTAGCATTAAGTTTTTTAGAACAGAGACAAGGCTACTGAGCAGTATAGAAGGTATTATCAGTCACAGTAAGGTGATAATTTCATTGCACTTAAAGGATTTGTATTCACAATATTGAGATTGTAATTTGTTCATATCACACATTTTGTTACTGTTTGACAATTGTAACAATCCTAAAATATCCTAACAGAGTAGAATTAACCATCTTTGTATAAATCTCCTAACAGAGTGCACACATACTTTGTGTTGCTAAATCCTCACATGAGGTAGATCTAATAGATCTTATTGTTACTCCTAACAGGGTAAGGTTTCCAAAAGTGATCAATCTTTGTAAGCTCTAAAAGGCTAATTTATTATTGTAGTTGTGAAGATTTGTGGGTCTCATACCCACCGTAGTTTTTACCTTCTAACAGGGGTTTTCTATGATACAAAAATACTAGTGTCATGTGTACTTAAATTTCATGTATGTTTTATTGTTTGGATTACATGCATTTATATTTCAGTAGTAAAATTACATGTTTGGTGAAATAAATCTAATCAATCAGTTAAAACAATATTTTATTACAAATATTTGTTTGAAATTTTTTAAGGGTACTGATTCAGACCTCCCTTCTCAGTACACACCTTTCTATTATTCCAACATGGTTTGACTAAATCTTGCACATGCATTACCTCCTTCCTCTTTTTCATGCTTTTAATAAGTGGTGTCCTCCTATTTTTTGGAGAGTTGACATGATAGTTAGTTAGAGTTAGTTAGAAGCTCTCATTCTATAAATAATGATTATATGTCCCTCTTTACAGGTTAGAATAAATTCTTGCACTATGCTCTCATTTTTTAGTTTTATTGTTTTAAGAAATACAGTCATATTACTATTATGTTGTAGCAACATTTTCAATGAATTGGATGATACTTTAATTTTTTGCATCTGAGTTAACTTTTAGGTCAACCCACCCAAGGGGGCTCACTTGGTGAGGATGCCACTCAATTGGTTTAGTAGATACTTTTCTTTTCAACAATTAGTTTTAGTCCTGGAAATTGTCTTCTCCTATAGCCATTGAAATTATATTTTGCAATTGTTCCTATAGTCAAGGTAGAATAGAGTAACTTCATGTCTATTTGTTGAGGACTGAATTTATCTTATCCATTTTAGTTTAGTTTAGATTGTTAATTCATGCTCAATATTTATGTTACTTCCTTTCAAGAAGTTTACTTTTATTATTATTATTTTTCCAAGTATTTGATAGTATGGCTACAATTGAGTCGTAGTACACATAAAATTCTAACCCATTTAAAGTTCATGTCCATAGGTTGATAAAGAAATGAGCCTTCATGATGAGTAATATAACTACTTAGTATTGATATCTAATCTCTAAGTTATATATTTAGGGCCTTGGTATTGAATCATTAGAGGAGACCAACACCCCCTTTCCCTCTCCTCCTCTCATTTTATCCCTCTCTATGTTTGAAGAATTGCGTACTCAACTCCAAACCCTAAGCCCTAAACCCTATACTAGTGTCTAAACACTATATCCTAAGCCTTGATCCCTTAACTCTTTCCCCCCTCTCTCTCAATCCTAAACTCAGTTTCCCTCTCTCATCCTCTCACTCTATTTTTCTAAGCTCAAAGACCTAAGCCCTCAACCCTAAACCCTATATAGTAGTCCCAAAACCCTAAATCATAAGCCCTAAGCTCCAAACCCTCTCCCCTCTCTCAACCCTAAATCCTTTTCCCTCTCTCATCCTCTCACTCTATTTTTTTTAAGCTCAAAGACCTAATCCCTCAACCCTAAACCCTAAGCCTCATTTCTCTCTCTAAACCCTAAACCCTATATAGTAGTCCCTAAACCCTAAATCCTAATCTCCAATCCATAACCCTCTCCCCCTCCCTTCTTCTTCTCTCTCTCTCTCTCTCTAAATCCTAAAAAATGAGAGAGAGAGAGAGAGAGAGAGAGAGGGTTTACATGAATAGGTGATGATATAGGGAGATGGGGTAATGAAACATGGATGGAGAAGTGGATACATAGACAAAAGGAGAGAAATTAAGAATTTCAAATCCATGATGTGCGTCATGTATATTGCATGTCATACCTAGAACATTATATACATATGGTGTGTGCCATATATGGCACATGTATTGTCCCACCAGGGAACCCAGGAGAAGTTAACCTAAACATGCAACTAAGTTGATGAAATAAATTTTTTTAATATTTACAAACACAAAGGCAGAAGCAAGAACAACAAAGAAAAACATAATGATAACAATGTGGAAGCAATATAATGAATCACATGACATACATGACATTAAAACAACTCAAACATGGATTAAAAATCTTGAGGGTTCCTTGATGTATAGCTAATAATTCTAACTAAACTACGAAGAACAACCATAAAGAAACTATCATGAAAAGACTTATCAACTAAAGTAATAATATACATCTCATATATCAAGTTCACATATACAACTGATACCCAAGGTATACATAATGAATCAAAATCCACTACAAAAGTTGCAGGGTATGCAATAATGAATATAACTACATCACATCCTCTGAATGGATGTCAACCAATATAGAGATAAGGTACATAAACATCATGAAGATAAAGAACAAGTATCTGGAAAAACAAGAAGATAGAACTGCAACAAGGATCATCCAAGCATGAAGAAGAATGACAGATATCAAATGGTAAGGGAATCACTACCAACCGACCTTGTGGAACCAAAGGTCCACTCCCACCATGTTGAAGAGATAATATTAGGCCGACACACATGGGTATAAAAAATAAAGAAAGTCTAAAGCAAAAGTACAAGGATACAAATGTTACAAGTTTGACAAAAGATATGACTGAGACACACTATAGATCACAAGTCAACACAAGGGTACATAAACACTTAATGAGATCATATAATCAATAACTAAACTATAAATAGAATACCGAAAACCAACCACCAAAATCCAATATCCAAATACCAAAAGTAAAAAAACCTACCACAAGAAGCCAAATACCAACGCACACATGAAAAGCCCTAAAAGAGTTTGGCAACAAAACTTAAAATAAAACTATTGGGTGGGTATTACATCCTCTCCCTCTAAAATTATGCTTACTCCTAGAAGCCTACACCAAAAATAGAGATATTAATCTCTCAACTCAAAGAAAGTAAAAAATTAAAGACAAAATGAATGATCACAAAGCAACAGTCTGAAAGATAAAAAGAGTTTTATTTCTATATTTGTTTCAAGTTTAAACTACAAGACACCAAATGGGCATACAAATTCCTAGAGTTACCAGTGTAGAAACTCTGGCTCTGATACTAGATGTAACACACCGCCAAGAAACCCCTAATAATTTAACCTAAATATATAACTAAGTTGATTAATTTTTTTTTAAAATATTTACAAACACAAATGCGGAAGCAATAACAACAAAGATAAACATAATGATAACAATGTGGAAGCAATACAATGAATCACATGACATACACATAAAATAAAATCAAACATAGATTACAATTCTTGAGGGTTCCTTGACGTAGAGTTACTTAAGCTAACTAAACTACGAATAACAACCATAAATAAACTAACATGAAAAGATATATCATCTAAAATCATTATATACATCTCATATATCAAGTTCACATATACAATTAATACCCAACGTAAACTTAATGAATCAACATCCACTGCACAAATCATGAGGGTATGCAATAATGAATAGAAATACATCACATCCTTTGAATAGATGTCAACCAATATAGAGATAAGGTACAAATACATCATCAAGATAAAGAACAAGTTTCTGAAATAACAAGAAGATAGAACTGCAACAAGAATCATCCAAGAATGAAGAAGAACATCGAATCTCAAATGGTAAGAGAATCACTACCACCCAATCTCATGAAACCAAAGGTCCACTCCCACCATGTTGAGGAGATAACATCAGGCCCACACACATGGGTTTACAAAAAGAAATAAAGGCTAAATAAAATGTACAAGGATACAAAGGTTACAAGGTTGACAAAAGATATGATCAAGACACATTGTAGATCATAGGTCAACAAGAGGGTACGTAAAACACTTAATAAGATTATATAACAAATAACCAAAAACAAACCACCAATAGCCAAATATCAAAATTAAAAAACCAACCACCAGAAGCCAAATACCAAAATTCAAATGCCAATGCACACATGAAAAGGCCTAAAAGAGTTGGGAAACAAAACTGAAAAGCAAACTAAGGGGTGGGTATTATAGCACATGTCATTTAGGGAGTGTGCCATATATGTGATGACATATAACTGATTGAATGTTTGATAATGTTAAGTTGAAGATAATGCAAGGCATTAAATCAGTTAATGGTTTGTATTTCCATTGATGTCAACTTGATATCATCTGTACAGTCATATACATAATGCCAAAGACTTCAGAGAATCAATGGAACAAAGGTTATGCTTTCAGCAATGCATAAAAGTCAAGTATTCACTAAGGGACAAACAACACCGACGGAGTGCACGCCATTGGTAAAGCCAAAGAAGAAAAGTCACAGTGATACCCGACGAGCTAAAGATAGTGTTGCCCAACAAAGAAAAACTACAAGTTGCCTGATGAGCTGAAAACAGATTTACTCGATAAGTAAAAATCCAATGATGCTCGATGAACGGAAATCCCAAAGCTAACTGGAGTCACACCGATGGAACTAGCAGTTGTAACCGATGACTAACTGAATATTTGACCGATGGAACAGAGAGTTCAGAAAATGAAAAAATATCTAGCTGGAAAGAGCTAAAGAAAGACTTAACTGGTTGTTTTCATTATTTTATTCGGCCAGAGTTAAGTAATTGATTTAAAGCTAATTTGTACAGTTGGCAAGAATATAAATATGAGATAAATTAGGAGTTATGTTTTAAATCAGATTGGCTGGATTGTTTTTCACATCAAGAATCAAGAATTAAGGAGTATCATGTCTATATAAGAGACAAGCTTAATTCATTTCATTATCACATTCACAGAAAAGGGATTAAGGGGAGTGAATCGAAAGAGGATGCTGAAGAGAAACTGATGAAGGATAACTTCATACAGTCTTGATCAATCAAGCTAAGGGAGAGCTAAAGAATTCTGCAGACACTGAAAAATAGTGAGCACAACATCACAGAGCAGAAAGTGTGGAGCACAAATAATTGAATTAATATATTGATCAGAGAGGTAATGTACTTAAATAGATTTGAAAATCCACAATTCAAGTTGCATTAGAAATAGGTCATTTTGTTTCAGTTTAACCATTGAAGCATCAAGTCTCTTAACAGAGCAGGACTTAATAGTCTTCTATATATTGAGGTACATCCCAAGGAGTGCCAAAAA
>MU223464.1:269235-299486 GCA_018584345.1 Thuja plicata
GCAATTCAAGTTGCATTAGAAACAGGTCATTTTGTTTCAGTTTAACCATTGAAGCATCAAGTCTCTTAACAAAGCAGGACTTAACAGTCTTCTATATATTGAGGTACATCCCAAGGAGTGCCAAAAATGTTGACTCATGAAAGTAGCACTATATTTTTCTAAAGCCTTTTGACAGTCTAAGAAAGAGGTTGATTCAAGGATGGTAGCAAACTAAGTTTCCCGATACTAAGTGACAACCTATATGTATAAAATCCTCTAACAGGGTCACACCTAACAGTGTGTTTGTAACCTTTAACAGGGTTGGCTCTTAGCAGGGCTCACTTCAGAAGAGTGAAAATTTGGGGTACCAGTCCCAGTAGCTTTTTCCCTCAATAGGGTTTCCACATTAAAATCCAAGTGTTATGTGTGTATGGTTTATTACTTTACTATTTTACATTTGACATATGCATTTCTGGATATATCGGTATACTCTGCTTATTTACTCTATTTCGGTAAATAGTTATATTGCATATCGGTAATCAAAGAGAATAAGGACAGATAAGGAAAACCGACAGACAGTCAATCATTATAAGTATTTCATGGCATGCATCTTGTAGGGACTTAATAATATGAGGTTTATTTGATTGGTGTTTAGTGATTAAAGGATAAAATTTGAGGCCACTGATTCACCCCCCCCCCCCCCNTGATTCCCCCCCCCCCCCCCCTCTCAGTTATTACTAACAATATGGGGCATGCCATATAGGGTGTGCACTTTATTAAGAGATTTGGGAAACACCAATCCTTAGGCTTGGATTTGTCCTGGCCATCCAACCCAAAGGCTTGGATGAGTATAAGAGATGTGGGACATGTTAATTAGAAAACATACAAAAATTCTAATATTTTTTTTTTGTGCTCCTCATTAGGTTTGCATGTAGTTCAACACAGACAAAATCAAATATCATGATATCATTAAGATTTGTGTTAGTTATCTAATCATATAATTTATTTTGAGAGAAAGTAATTTTTTTCTCAGTTTCTATTGGTTTTCAAGATTGATCAAAGTGGAAATGAGAACCAGTCAAGTCCAAGTGCATTAATTCAGTGGGAGCTACAGGGGAAGGGATGTTGCTACATGATTAGTCTCCAAGTGGGAGAATGTTTTAGTGTGGAATTGGATCGGTATCCAAGTGGGAGATTTTTGGTATGTGGTGAGTAATCACGCAAGTGATATACACTTATCATATATCCTCACCGAGGTTCAGGGGCGGGAGACCTTGAGGAATTTTTTTAGGGTTATGGTTTATTTTGTTAACCGACCTTGTAAACCACCTAAAAAAGGCTTGATAAATAAGTGGTTTTGTGTTATGAAATCATAAGATTGTAATTGATCTTCACTTGATAATTAAAATAACTGGATGACTATTTCTCTGGTGTATGTAGCCCATATTGGGTGAACCACGCTAAATCTCTATGTTATTATATTTTTGTATTCTCTTATTTCTGCATTATCTTAATATTATTATTGCTCATATTTTCCAAAACGCTAACAGGCTTATCCTTGTTGGTAACATTTGGAAAACATGAATGAAAGAAATAAAAGGGGATAGTAGATGCCAAAATGTTTATTTTTAACCACTTTTTAAATGCTTCTTATGAACATGATGTTATATGATGTGAAAGTTGCAAAGTGTGTTGCATGAAAATGTAATTATAAAAAGAACAAGCAATCTGTAACTAAAGATTATTCAAACATAACATGCACACCTCAAATGTTTTAGGAATTATCATGCAAATGTGATGAAATGAAATAAGAGATCGACTTAAACTACTTCAACACAAAAACATGCAAACCTAAAAATGAATAAGTGTGGATGATGTCATTATGGAGGTATGTGTTTGCTCACTAAACTAGCAACATAATAATGCACAAGAAGATCTTGTTGTGAGGAATGAGGAGAAGAATATAATTTATAGATTTTTGAGAGAAATGGATGGTTGAGATTTAATTAGAAATGGAGGGCTAAGATTGCATAAGATGGATGGGGTGGAGGAAAAGTGGCAAAGGGGTTAACCATTAAAAAGGTGAGTTGTTGCTCACACGTGTGTGAGTAACTTTGAGGAGTTAGACAATAAATGCCAAGTGGGAGACAAGTGTAAGAGTTGAGAGGGCTCAAAAAATCTCACACATGTGAGAAAACCTCAAGGAGAAAGTGGAGACAAATGTGTAAGAGATGGGTGGCTCAAGGTAAGTACACATGTGGAGGGTGGCTAAAGGTGGGTTAATTCAAAATTTGGAATTTAAAAATTTGCTCACACATGTGTGAGACAATTTTAAATTAGAGGAAATGTTAATGGGTGTATGAATCAAGAAATTAAACTAATTAATCAAAGATTTATTAGTGGGCAGGATTTAGGAAAAAAGTGGGGATTTAAGCTATATGCTATTTTAATTAATTTAGGATTAATTAAACTCTAGGGAAAAGTGATAGGATAAAGATTAAATAAATATAAATTTATTTAATCAAGGGTAAGGGATAAAGGTGGATTTAATTAAATAAATTTGTAAATTTATTTAATTAAGAGTAGGATAAAGGCTAAATTTTAATTAAATAAATAAGGTAAAGATAAAGAATTAGTAAATAAATTTAATAAATATTTATTTATTTATTTGGCTAAGATAGGATACTGATAAATGTGTTCATGTGTGGACAAATTTTGGTGTCTACACAAATTAGTAGTATATTAGTAATTACTTTTATGGTAGCATCAAATCATCACACTAAGATATGAATACTTATTCATTATGTTTAGTGGAGTCCCAAAATAGGGGGAGGGGAATATCGGTACAAAAAATTATTTTCCCTATTTGAAAAATTAATTATAAAAATAGTAAAAAGAATTTATCTAATATCATCTCGACAAGTAATAAATCATAATGGTTTAAATTCTATATGACACAAAGTGGTTAAATACTCAATATCGATGCAACACATTATTTTCCCTATTTGAGAAATTAATTATAAAAGTAGTAAAAAGAATCTATCTGATGTTATTTTGACAAGAAATAGATCAAAATGGTTTAAATTCTATATGACACAAAATGGTTAAATACTCATTAAAATTATATTTTTGAACAATTATTTCTTCTATTAAATTTGGAATGGAATGGTCCAAGGGCTGCTAAGTAGTGGGTGGAAGTTAGTGTCTAAGTCCCTTAAATATATGTTGCAGCTATTTCAATATAATATCATGCTTTCCCACTTCAGCTACAAAGAGAATAGGGATGATAAATACACCAATAAAATATAATTTAAACATCTAACAGTCACATGGTACGAACACCAAAGTACGCTTGAATACCAAAGGTCTCCCATATGGTATGAACAACATAATAAGTGAAATTATAAATCTTTCCAATAATTTCACCTTCTTATTCTTGTTATTGCTTGATATGATTTTCAAGTAAATTATTTATTTTAATCAATCTCAATCTTTAATTTACAATTTTATTGGAAACCAAATTTTAAAAAAAACTATAAATGATTTTTCAATTCTTTGGAATGCTCTTTTTCCATTTTCTTTTTCTTTGTGTACAACTTTCAGGAAGTTATTTTGCACAATATGAATTAAATATTACAAATATTTCAAGTAGGGAGTGAAAAACAAAACTGAATCTTAGAATTATTGAATTGGTTTCTTTTGGCATCTGATGAAGATGATCATATCCTAGATCATGGTATGAATGTTGTAGTGTTTTCATTACTGAAAAAAAGTCTACTCCATAGGTCAGATCAGATATACCGATGATGGAGGTGATTATACAAGAATCTTTCTAAGTGTTCAGTGTACTAGTGATAATACACTCAGACATGATAATTTTAGTGTGCGGTGATAATCAGAAGGATTCAGATGATGCGATCATGCAGGAACTATCTACAAATTCATGTTTACCTACATCTATGATCACGTAAGAAGATTCAACGCACACATGGATATTTGAGAGAAACATCAATGATATCGAAGAGAATAGACAACCAGTCCAGTCAAGGTGATGAAATCGAGGTAGCGATGAATTATGTGTCAAATTTTGATTAATTTGTGAATTAAATTGTTGAGGGATGACCTTGAGGAGTTCAATTTCCTATGTTGGCAGGATTGCTGATGAATTTTTGTTTGGATTTGGAGGCCGACAATAGGTAACACATTTTAGGGTTATTCCACCAACCTAAATGTGTGTATAAGAGATGAAATTGAAGAGTAATTAAAGATATTTGTTGATGTGATGATTATAGTAGATGTTTGTATGAACATAACAGTAATTTGAGAAGAGTTGAAGTGAATCTATCAAGAAGAGTGTGCTACTTTCAAATCATTTCATTTGAGTTTATTCTCAAAGCAAGTTATAATCGGCTTGTGGTTAAAATCCTCTAACAAGGTTACTCTTAATAGTGTATGCAGTATCCTAACAGGTCTGAAGACTAAAATCCTTTAACAGGGTGACTCTCAGAAGGAGTTCAAAATCCCTTAACCAGGTATTCCCTAACAAGATTTTTGTAATAGCTTCTAATTGGGCTAGAGATACTCTTAACTAGGTATGCCCTTAACAGGGTGGTTGTAATGCTCCTAACAGGGAAAGACTTAGCGGTGCACTAGTGATATTTGTGGGTGACAATTCCCACTATGGTTTTTCCCTCTAACAAGGGTTTCCACGATAAATATTGGTGTCATTGTGTTGATTTCATGGATGTATGTTTTGTTATGTTTTTTTTTGTTGTGTTTAGTTTTTCATGTTAGTTATTGTGGAAGTTGTTGAAAATATTTTATAGATATATGGTTACACTTATTCACCCCCCCCCCCTTCTCAGTGCCTTATAACATAAACAATTGGTATTAGAGACAATTCTCCCTGAAGAAGCCTAACAGCTTGGGAAGGATCCTTAAGGCAGATGTGGAGGGTTTGAGATATCAAAGGCAACTTGAAAATAAACTGGAAGATGCAGAAGAGTTCATTGACCAGTTGAAGGAGCAACTCAAGAAATCAAGAGCTTAGAGGTCTGAGCTTATTCAACAATTATCTAGGGAAAAATCTCATTGAACAACTATCTGAAGAAAGTGGGTCTGAGGAATCCGAGGCTGCCCTAGAATCTTTGACCCAGGAGAATAAACAATTTCATGGAGACAATAAGAATCTAAAGAGAGAATTACAAGCATTGTCAATCAGGATGGGTGAAGAAATGGAAGCAAGGAAGGTTGTAGAAGAAGCAAGGACAATTGCAGAAGAATCCCTAAAGGCCAAGGACAAAGTGCTAAAAGCTAAGGTGGATGAGCTATTCAAATATGAATAAGAGGTGGTACATTGCATACACATCTGCATGAGAAAAATAAAAATATATAAGAGACTATTAAAGAGAATCATGAAGCCCTAAGGCAGAATGATAATTTGAGGAAATAAAATGAGAAACTAAAAGGTGAGTTGAAGCCTGCAAATGACTTACTCAAGAAGTTTATTGAAAGTGCTACAAATCTTGATGAATAACTCAAGGATAAGAGAATGAATGGAGAGAAGAAAGGTCTTTGCTATGCCATTTATGAAGTTGGTGAATCTTCTGGAACCAAGAAAGACATGCAAGATGAAAAAACCTCACCAAAGGTAACTCCAAGGAGTCCTGGTAAGAAGTCTTATAAACTAGTCTTCTTTAAGTGTCATAAGGTTGTTCATACTACTAATATATGAAAAAAAATGTCAGATTTAGTCTTCCCATTGTTAGATCTAATGCTAGACCTAGTATATTTCATGGCCATTGTTACAATTGCAACAAGTATGGACATAGAGCTAATGAGTGTAGGTCAAGGGTTTGTTCAATCAATGGAAACTAGTCAACTGATAGAGCCCTTATTAGAATGAGAACCAACAAAATGTTAGATGCTCACATTGTCACAATTATGGACACATGGCTACTAATTAAATATTGAGAAAAAGTAGAGGCAATGTTGGACCTTGGAGATCAAATGGTATGGCATGTTTTCATTATCATAAGATAGGTCACATTGAAATGTTTTGTAGATCAAAGAACAATAAGGTGAACAAATCGGTTAATTAGTCAGACAAGCAAAAGGGAAAGCAGATTGTGAATGATGATGAGGTCATAAATTCAGATGAGAAAGACTTGGGTAAAAAAGAGTGAAGAAAAACCATCAGAAGATACCACAACTTCACTAGGTATGGTGAATTATTTGAATAACTAAGTCATCATTGACTTAGGGGGATAAATAATTGTTGAATCTATTGAAGATACCTTAGATGCATGTGTAGTAAGTTTTATTTGCATAGCTAGATTCATATGATTGTTTTGATGATTGGTATGAAGTTTTGGTTTGATCGCATGATGATTTGGTTGAACATTAAAAATATTTGTAAAGATATATGTTTTTTGTTAGCAATCAGTGATAAATTGATGCTTAAAGTGTGAAGGAAGATAAAATGTGACTTTTAGGTCTTATTGTGTATCTACACGATCAAGAGCTAGAGATAGAAGAAAAAGAAGTGAATATTGAGCATTTGATAGCATTCAAGGTGATTGATTGAAGAATTTGCAGTGACTGTGTGAAGGAAAAAAAAGGGTTTGAAGTTTCTTCAAGAGGTGGTTATTAAAGGTATTTATTTGATCTTCTAAGCTTGAGTATGTTATCTACAAGATGGATACACCAATCATTGTGGAGGTTATTGAGAGACTTAGGCCAAAATTTAAGAAACATACATTTAAATCAGTTGAAGATGATCCAAAAGGTGCCTTATCTAGTGGCCCTATGGTGTGATTCATATTGAAGATGTTAGGTCATATATTCATTGTAATTTTGAAGACTTGGGTTCATCACACATTCTAAACCAATATACATAGTTGTGTAGTGATATGGTATTGAAGGATGAGCACCAAGTGGTTGTATACAAGGATTTCTCTCACACGATCAATTTCCTTGATGAGTTTGAAGAAGATCAAGTTAGATATGTGTTGAGCTAAGTGCATGACCAGTTTATGTGGCTTGACTATACACACAAGATTACTAGGGAGGCCATACATGTAGTGACATATTTTTGTGCAACCGGCGAAGTACCAGTACTTAGGTCAATCTCACAGGATGTAGTCACAAAGTTAACTAAATCAAAGTGGGATAAGAGAGCGATGATAATTAATGATATCTTAGATCTGAATGTCATATTTTCATTTATGGTGATAGGATACAAGGTCTATTACTCTAGCAGGATCAACAGTGTGCCAACTACTGCAATTCACAGTGCATATAGAATGGTGATAGAAGATGTTAAGTATGATTTATGTTTTGCGATGAGAGATCAATTATTTTTTAACATGGAGAAGATCAAAAAGGACAAAAGGAAAGTATTTAAATTCAGCCAATTGATTATGGTTTGCTCTTTTACTTTCAGAATTACTTTCCTGGTGTTGGTCATATAAATTTAATAGAAGGTACACGAGTTATGGTCCAATTGAAAATCTATATTAGATTATTGGGTAATGGTTTTAATGAGAAATTTTGGGGATATTTCAAATACTTTCAAGGCAAAATATATCAAAGGGAAAGGATACCATCCCATATTATTGAGAAATGCAAGGATGATATATGTTTTATGGTGGATACAGAAACTTGTCAGATGGAGGCAGTAGTGCCTAGAACATCTTGGGACATGCCCATGGGATAGGAAGTAGAGGGTGATATGCTAATCTTACATACTGAAGACTTACTGTCAAAATAGGTCAATCCAAATGACCCAAATTTGGAACCTATGAAGAAAAAAGCATGGAGGTCCACAAAAAATTGATCAAACTGGTGATTTAGAAGAATATTATAAAAGAGGTAGAAAAATTTTCATTGAAGAAAGGACTTACACAAGAAGCCATTAACAAAGCGAGAGCCAAACATGTTGCAGAGAAAGAAGGAACATCTGGAGAAACAACTATAGCATCATATGAAGATGTAGAAGTTATCTCTTCTACAACCAGTAATGCCCCAACCGGTAGGCAAACAAGAAGTGATACTATAGTGAAGAAGGAGAAACCCTCTCCTCAAGCAAAAATTCTAGTAAGAAGACCAGTCAAGAAAACACAAGTTGAATCTGCTAAGATGAAGGAGACCACTGGAAAAAAGGAAGAAAGAAAAGGCTCATAGATTAGAGAAGATAGAAGAAGAAGTTGAAGTAGAAGGAACAAAATCATATGAAGAACAGAAGAAGATGAAGGAAAGTGGCAATAAATCAAATGTAGTTGGTGCCCCTACCACTAAGTTTGTCAAGCCTACTTTTGGAAAATTTATTTATGTAGATAATATTGTGCATAGATTCAAGAAGTGTGGTGTACTTGTTGGTGTAAGGAATTTTTATGACAAGGTCAATGAGGAAGACAAGACAAAGATTGAAATATTTTTGTGTTTAGTATGCACAAGTTAAGGAAAGCAATTATTGAATTACAAGGACAAATCCCTACATCCCTATATGATAAGATTGAAGCAAGGTGACGTACAATGTTGAAAATTGACAAGGAGATAATTGAATATGCCTTAGCTCAATTACAACTTGAGATATCTACAGAGGAAATCAATGAGACACTTAAGAATATTAGACATGTTTTCAAGACTAATTCAAGAATCATAAGATTATTGATTGGTGATTCTAAATCAGTAAGAGATGAAACAATAAGTATTTTGAAGAAATTATTAGGACTTGTTGAGGAAGAAGAACAAGAAAGGGGTGAAGAAGAACACGAAAATGATGAAGAAGAAAAATAAAGTGATAATGATGTTGGCCCAATGTTAAGATAATGGAAAGGATGTGTACTGAAAGGGGAGGGGTGAACCAGTACCCTTAAAAACTTTTAGACAAATCTTTGCATTCACTGTACTAGATTAACCAAATGAGTAGATTGTTTAATCCAAACATATAGTATCAATGCTGAAAGATAAATGCATGTAAAATAAACATTACACTTACACACAATTAAGTACTCTTGACACTAGTATTTTGGTATCGCAGAAAACCCGTGTTAGAAGGTAAAAAATATGATGGGGATGAGAGCCACAAAACTTCACTACTGTAGTAATAAAGATAACATGTTAAAGCTTTAAAAAATGATCACTTCTAATGATCTTACCCTGTTAGGAGTAACAAAAAGATCGACTAGATCTACCTCATAGGAGAATTTAGCAACACAATATATGTGTGCACTTGGTTAAGAGATTTATAAAAAGACTGTTAAGTCTACTATGTTTAGAGATTTAGAATCTATTAACATTGTTAGAGAGTAATAGAAAGTTGATCCGAAACATATACAATCTCAAAATTGTTGATACAGATCCATTAAGTTCATAAAAAACATATCACCTCAATGTGAACGATAATACCTTCTTCTCTATTCTTCTCGGTAGCCTTTCCTTAGTTCTGTAAACTGATTTATGCAATTTGGTCTCTATCCTTGAATCCCTTCTCTGATCTCGGATGTTTGTAGTATGGCGGCTACTTGATCATTTCTTGATCAACATACATAAAAAATTGACATCTATACAATTATATACCAAATGATGTGAGCTAATTAGGGTTCAACATTTACATTGATCAAATAAACATAGGAGACATAAACAATAAATGTTGGAAATCTGTAATTAATGTCCTCCTCGATCGTGTAAACCATTATCTAGGTCAGCTCTAAAGTTATTACATAGAATAATGTGCCTTACAAACTCTTATGTGGACTTTGTTCCACTCGGTAAATGTTATTCCTCGGTGCTTGGTGTATACTATGTATCTCATTTATACTAGCATTCAATTATGCTTGTGTAGCTCAGTGTTGGTTGTGCTTGGTATAGTCTATTTATTTAGGTATCACTGTACTCGGTTAACTGTGGGTGTGATCAGTGCTCTCGGTTAACTCTACACTTTGGTGATATATAACGATTGTCTTGTGTTGACTCTGTTGCTGACTATCTATTATGTCTACTTGATAACTAATGACAACTTCAATGTGAAAGTGGAGTAAGATTCCCCCCTTTGGCATTAGTATCAAAAACTTAGTACTGTACATAATATACTATACATGATGAATTCCCCTTTGTCCATGATCCCCCTATGTATATACTTGGTATATGTATATGAACAATATGATTGTAGTATCTGCCTTTACTATACATATATACATACATTTCCCTTTTTTGAAATAATTACAAAAGGTGCATAACTTACAGTTTGTCAAAAATATTTTGATGGGCACTCTTGAGAGTTTCCAATAATTTCTCCCATTCCTCTTTTAAGTGTTCGAGGGTGAGTAGCTCTAATTGTAGCTGGGCATGCATATCATGTAGGCTCTTTTCTACTGATAAATCCGAGGTGGCAATGAGATTCTTTTCCAGAGTCACATGTTTTTGCATCATTGTTAAATGTTGTAGTAACGTAGCCTGGAGCTCGGTTACTTGCTCTCTGATTGCTTCCTCTTCTTTCTTCAAATCCTGTCTCAACCGCTGGTTCTGAAGTATCTTCTTATAATGCATCTGTAATGCAGTTGGATCGGTTGATAGACTCTGTGCACTAGCATGTAGATCTTGATCTATTTGCTTGAGTTTTTCACTAACCTCAGTAGTGAAATGGTCTAGTGTGCATAAATTTTGTAGAGTAGTAATGGATTAAGATATGATAATTTCTATACCATTTACTCATTATGATAGAGTTACCTTATGTACTGCCATTGCCTAGCTGATTTTCTCTATAACCTTGCATTGGATCTTCTTCTTTGCTCTTTCATCTAGTTTCTTCTTGGCATCTATATCAGGATTATCAATGGCCTCTCTGAGTAGCTCAAGTTGTTCCAGTAAGGGGGATCTTTCATCAATATTAATAGTCGGTACAACTTGCATTAATATCTCCTTTGCCTTTTCTAGTACTTGTGCACGCTTTGCTTCTAATCTAAGCTTGTCTTGTGCAACTTTTCTCATGAAAAGTTCACCATATTTATTTATTGATTCAGGATCAAGTGTCTTAGGATCCCATTCAGGAATCTCTATGATTTCATTTAAGGTAACTAAATCCTTGTTTCCTTTCTTCTTCCTCTTTTTCTTCTTATTACCTTGACTTCTTGAAGATGGTGATAGAGTATCTCTATCCCGGATAGAGTATATCTTCCCCTTCCTTCATTCAAGCAAGTGCTAATTGGAAGTTTGATTTTGAGCCGTACGACAAAGGGGTTATCAGGCTAGTATTTAGGCCTTACAGATTCATTCTAATTGAGGCCACAAAGTTGATTGATCTGATGGAGAGTGAGGGGGGATTAGATTTTGAAGTAACCAGATGGAAAGATATCCTCCAAGACCTCAAGATTATCAAGAAGCAACGCTTCCAAATCCTGGTCAAGATTTACGAGGGCGAAGAGCTAGACAACTTCGAAACCTAGATCAAGAGCATATCCAAAACAGTTAAGGTTTGAGAAAAATGCCTAGCCCGCATACTGGAGAAACAGAAATAAGTCATGGAATGGATAGAAGAAAGAGAAGGTTTCTTCACAGGAATTGGTTTAGAACAGGGATCAACAAAAAGAAACCCTGCGACCGGAAAAAGAAGTGATACAACAATTCAAAGATATCCTAGAAGGTGTTAGCACCAAAGAGGTCCTGCACCAACTGTTCTATTCAAAAGAAGACATGCAGAGAATGTCTGAACATGAAGAAGAGATCAATTTATTTTCTTATGAATTGACCATTTTCATGGAGAAGCAAGAACGAAGAATTAACAAGGTCAAGAGGAAAGAGATAAATTATGAGGAAGTTTAAGAGATAGTGAAAACGCTCTGAGCTGCCCATCCAGAAGTGTTTCTGAACTAACTCCTCAGATCCCTTCATCCATTTTTGAGAAACATAGTTCTTCATGCGTATCCATTTTCCAAAGGGCTAAATAAAGTTTTCACACTTGGCCATTTTCTCCAAAGGCTGATTTCGGCCTTTTGGCCTATTCATATTTTTGGCCTCTCGGCCCTACCAGCTTTTTTCCTTTCGACCTCCAAAAGGGCCAAAACTTCAGGGCCTCTAGTTTTGATTCTAACACTTAGGAAAATTTGGCACTTAGCCAATTTTGGTGCAGAGGTCAGGGTCCAAATTTCTGGGCTTTTCCAGCGAGATCACTTTTTTGCATGGAAGTTGAACATTGGATCAGATGGATGCTTAACTGGACTTTGTTTTGGAAGGACTAAGGGTCCTCTATCAATTCCCACCTCAAAGAGAACCCCAAATGAAGATTCCAAGGGAGAACTCCAAGATCAAGAAGAAGACTCCAGTTGCATGCAAAGAAACTCCATCTTCTCTCTCTCTTCTTTCTTGGTGAGATTGATCCCTCTTGCAAGGGAAAACTTATTGTAAATGGATCAAAAATCCATGCAAGTTGTCTAGTATCATTTAGCAATAGATTTGTTTAAGAAAAGCTTTAGTTTTAGTTTATTTTCATTATTTTAGAGTCTTTGATGCCCTAATTTCGGCATTTAGAGTTTATAGATCAGAACAGATATATATTAAATGTAATAGGGTCATATTCTTAATGCAATAAAGATCTACAATTGGTGCTTCATTTTTGGTGTTATTTTCTTCTATCTATGTGGAATTGATGAATGTGTCCATACTTGTTCATTATTTTCAAAGAGCCAATTGTTTTACTGTGTTTCGAATCTACGTTTCTATTAGTTGGATTTTAATTTTGTCTATCTATCTTGTTGTGACGAATGCATGGAAAAGATCATCTATTGGGATTAACAATAAATATTTCTTGTGTGTGCGCACATCTTGGTGGCTTCACGATTTGATAGGTTTTGAAAATCTTGCACAAGTGAATAGATTTTCTCTCTGAATGATTGCATCCATCGAGTATAGAATTGTGACATTGTTTGATTTATACCTCATGGGTTTGTTCTAAATATTTCTGTCATTCAATTCGCAAGGGAGGATCAACAACGGTTTATGTCCATTATAATTTCATTTTTCAGCAATTTATTTTTTTTCTTGTTACCCTACTCATTTAAATTATGTCATAAATTTGAAAGTACTCATCTTTAAAAAACACAAATTGCATCCTTAGTTAATCATGAATCTTTGATAAATCAGAAAATACCAAAAAAGTACTAAAGTTGTTTTGGATTTTGATGTCTTGAACGTACCAGCAAAGGCCTCCTCATGAACATTCACATTTATCTTCAACTGAGTAACCAATTAGGTTGTACCACGACCCCAGAGAACCTTGGGAATAACTTCGTTATTCTTTCAAGAGGGGAAATTGAATCTCGAGATCCTAGCAATTGACTTGTGTAAAAACAACACTCAACAAAGCTCTCCTGGGATGTTGATCAAAGCGGTAAAGCCTTGTTCTGGGAAGATTGTTGGGGCGGTTACTACCCCTTAACAGAAATCATTCCCCTAGACATTAGAAATATACTCACCAATATCTGGGGTAAAACCCTCAATAATTACATAGAATTCTCGGAAGGGGATCCAAGTTTAAAATGGCATTGGAAAACACTGGATAACACCCCATTGTCCCTTGCAGCAAAGAGTGATTTGGTTGATGCCCTTAACTCTAGAATTATTAATCCCAAAGAATTGGAGGATGTACTAGTTTGGTTGGTCTCTAAATCGGGCTCTTACAAGGTCAAAGAAGGTTATGAATCAATTGTGGACAACCAAAATTGGCTTGATTCAAACTTACCCCTCCACCTCTGCTGGGAAAAGTTGTGCCTTCCCATGGTAGGCATGTTCACTTGGGAAGCCTTACAAAAATGAATTCTCATAGCTCAATGGTTCAAAGCAATTGGGTTCGAAGGCCCCTCTCACTGTACCCTATGATAATCTCAGGAGGAATCAATGGACCACATCCTCCTCAACTGTCCCTACACACAAAAATGATGGTTTTGGTTACTTGGAAATCTACACCTACAATTCCCTATCCCGAATAACATCTTGGATATTTTTAAGAGCTAGCCTCTACCTCACAGAAATAACACCTTCTACCCCATTTCTAAAATTGCTCCCTCTATTATAATCTGGGAAATTTGGAAGGAGCGCAACCACTAGATCTTTCCAGATAAGAAAATGGATTATGACAAGATTCTCAACAAGGTAGAAGCCAGCATTGTATAAATCAATAATAATCATATGTGATATATTAGAACCTCTGAACTAATTTTCTCTGAATGGGACAGTGATGTACATAAATTTTGTCATAACCTCAATGTCCATCCTCATTACGAAAAAGGAGGTAAGGATTTTGTAGTTGCAAGAAAAAATTGCAGATGGGTTCCACCGGAACTCTATTGGTATAAAATAAACTTTGATGGTGCATCCCGTGGCAACCCAGGCAAGGTGGGTATTGGTGTCATCCACGACTGGAAAGAGAAGATATGTGGTAGGTTAGCCAAGCCAATCAACATAGCCACTAACATTTTTCTGAGGTATAAGCCCTATCCAAGAGGTTCAAGATATGTAAGTCTCTAAACATATAAAATATTTTCATAGAGGGAGACTCTCAAATAATCATAAACACCCTAAGAACAAGATCCACTCCTAGCTGGACTCTTAACTCAAAACTTCAGAACTCAATCGGACTCCTAAAATATTTTAATAACATTAGCATATGTCACATCTATAGAAAAGGAAACAAAGAGGTGGACAAGGTAGTTAACCTAGGAGCAGATGGTTTACTAATCCATAAACTTAATCACGGGTCAATCAATTAACCCTCATTTCTTCTCTCCTTGGTTACTCATTCATGCTACTATAAGAACAGTTGGTCTATTAATAAACCGATAATAGTATGGTTAAGAACAACCTTATCTACATAATTCATTAGGAGACTGGTCTTTTGTGTGTCTCAACCTCTTAACTAGACTATCATTTTGGATTATTGGTATACTAACTGTGCTCAAAGTGTATGGATGAGCATCTATTAATTGCCCCGCTGCTTTAATTTCAGTCACTGGTTTAACAACTTGCCCCCATTTCCTTTCCAATCTTTGGATACTCATTCATGTTGATATTTTTACCTATCATTCATGCTCTTGCATCCTAATGATGGATCACGGAGTGTGATCTGAAACGTTGATGTCAAAAAAACATACATAATCAAAACTAGAAATTCAAGCTTAATTCAAATAGATTGTGGAAATCTGATAGATTTAATTAAACCAATATAGTCTGGTCAAGATCATCTTTAAAAGTATTTTTTAAGAGACTGGTGTCTCAATCTCTTAACTAGACTATATTGGTTTATTGGTGAACAAATTGGGCTAATAGGTGAATGGATGAGCTGCCAATGGTTGGTCTCCCCTATTTATTTTCCATTCTTCTTCAAAGTTAAGCGCACTCCCTCTTATCGTGAACCCATGATTTCTCCTTTATCTTTCATGTAATTTCTCTTCTTCTTTTTATAGCTCTATCCAGGCCTTTAGTTTTTTATCACATCTTTTGGTGTCTCCTTCCCTGCTGCACTTCCCTGAGCTCTCCTCTGTTATGATCATGGAATCCAATGTGCACACTTTTCTTTCAAAACTATTAGGGAGATGGCCTATATTGAGCCCATCACGCCTGAAAGGTGGAACCGTATCCTGAAAGTGAAGGATGATATGGCATGCCAGGGGGTCATCAAATCATTTGCAGAGAAGCACTTTAATTACAGTTTCACTCTACGGACGAACGGGGTCTTGGTTGATACTTTCATTCTCTTTTGGTTCTAGCAAAAGTCCCCAAATTAGAAATTGTATCTCTTTGTAACTGGTTTTTGTTGAAAAATCTTAAAGGGCCTAGAGGAGGTAGTTAGCAACATTGATGATAACAAAAATATCCCAAATCAAGAGGTTTACATGAATATAGAGATATTCAAGAATCCTCTCCTCAAAGAGTGCTCGTGTAAACCGATACTGGAAGATCATCTTTGACATCCAATGGCCTGGAATAAAAAGAAACCTATTTTTTCTGCTCTATTGGCTCAATGTGAGATCTTACGAAAACATTGAATGGTTGCATCACTATTTAATGGCAGAAAGGTTCATGGTTTCTCTCTTAAAAGAAACTAGATCTTCAAACCATGCAGATAAGTACCCATAACTCCTTCAATAGATGAAGCAGATCCAAAAAGAGATCAAATAATGTGGAAGCCCTACTCTTAGAGGATTCTGATGACAGTTGCGATGAAGAGCTAGTAGCAGTTAGGAAATAATATTAAGACAGTCAGAAAAATCTGATGTTCTCGTGTCTTAAACAATGCCAGTCAAGTTAAGGTTTGCCTTAGGTACATTAGCAGATGAATTATATATCCATCATGTATTAAAAAAATAGGGCTCGGGATCAATGTTGTAAACAAGAAGTGTCTAGGTCTAGACTTATAAATTACCATCTATTATTATAAACTTGGATATTAATAGTTGTTGCAGGACTCCAAAACTTTTCAATGATATATTATTGTATAAGAAGTTTAATGAAACTATCCTTGAGACTCTTAGCCTCTAGACTAATTTTAAGGGTTTAATGATAAAATGTTGATTGATCATATATATTTACTGATGGCTCTAACGCTCTTTTCACTAGTGTTTGGAAGCAATCGTAAGTGGATGACAGGATGATCTCTTCAGGGTAAGGTAAAAGAAGGAATATAAATGGTTTAATTGGGAGCTTGGTCATATAGATAACCTACCTTCTCATTCATGGTCATTTAAAAATTTCAATTTGAAACTAATATTTGTTGCAGAGATGGAAGGTAAATTTCTAATATCTAATATATTAGAAGTTCGATTTGGCTTAACCAGGGTTATCTGATTTTCTTAATTACTTATAAAAAAGACATTTAAATACTGACAATCTAGCTGGATCAAATATTAAGTTATACAATGTCATTTTTAATGTTCACTCTGCCAGTGTTATAGTGCTTTGATTTAGGAAGATCTCCACAGTTGCAGATAAATATGAGGTTTTAGAATTGAGGACTTAAATAGAGTTTTCTTATTGTAAATACTAATTAATTTTGCAGGGTCTGAAAGTACACATCACTAATTACAGTTTCTAAATGTTTAAAGCACTCAAGACAGAGACAAAAATCTTATTGCCAAAGGCAGATAGCAGTTTGTAGCAAGAACTCAAGTCATAACTTTGTATTAACGATTATATTGTATGGATACGTGCCACATATGTTTCAACTAAATATTTTTGTAAGTCATGGTCATTAACCATGGAAATGAATTACATTAAGTACTAAGGGTTTACCCTTGAAGCGATATCTGTAATCATGACCCTTGTCATGAATTTTTTCACACCAAGGGGTATTGCTCCTGGAAGTTTTTTGTATTAGTAACAGGACTTCAGTCCCGGGCTATACCGGAGGTTTTTCTTCCCTCCATTATTTTCCTCCGATACCTACACTAAATGGAGGTAAATGTAAAAATTTTTAAAAATAATAATAATAATGATGGTTGAAGTCATTTATCGATAAAAAAAAATACGCAACTAAATCTGCAACTAAATCATTTTGTAGTAATTTAGTCGCGTTATAAATGACTGCAAATTCACTACTAATAGTCACATGACTAAATCCTCGACTAGATCCACGACTAAATTCGTAACTAAATCTGTGACTAAATCGTTTAGTAGTAAATAGAGTTGCGTTATAAATGACTGCAAATTAACTACTAATACTCACGTGACTAAGTTTAGTCATTTATATACAATTTTTAGTAGTTTTTTAGTCACATATTGTTATTTTTGTACTAGTGTTTGATTTATCAAAATTTCCTTTGTTCTTGGTGGATGTATGTGGATTAATTGAGGAGGTTGAGGTACATTTTCTTCATGAACTTCTTCATAAGGAGGTGGCTCAGGATTTGGTTGAGGTGGATTAATACCTAGTGGAAATTAAAATAAAATTTAATTTAAAACCCTATTTAAACTTATATTTTAATAAAAAGGAAGCTAAAAATGTAAATATACTCACCTCTTTGATCTCCTTGACATATTGGTGGCATTTTTGTGATGATCTAATGCACCTACGAAGAAATTTTGGCTTCCACTATTGTGTACGTCATTCTAAACCTCAAAAATGTTCCCCTTGCTCATGGCTACAAATAGAAAAATCAGGGTTTGAATTTAAATTTTTAAATATATTATATTTTTCATATGGCACGCACCATATATGGCGTGCACCATATAGGCTTGGTGTGCCCCATTCTTAGGCTTGGGCACATCAAACCATAAGGCATGCGCCATATAGCATATAGTGCATGTCATGTCATTTTTGGGGACCAAAAAAGTTGAGTGGCAACTTTTTATCCCATGTCTTTGTGCACTTACCTGATAAACGTATCAAATTTCAAATACCATTGTCAGGGTGCTTGTTTGAGCCCATACCAGCTCTTCTTTAACCTACACACTAAATCCTTCTTACCTTTGATCTCATACCCTTATGGTTTCTGCATATAAATGCCTTCCTCCAAATCTCCAAGGAGAAAAGTTGTCTTAACATCTAATTGTTGTAGATGCAAATATTTTGTAGCCACGAGACTTAGAATAGTTCAAAATGAATTCATTTTAAAAATAGGAGAAATTATTTCATCAAAACCAATACATTTTTCCTATGCAAAACCTTTCACCACAAGTCTAGCCTTGTATCTTTTCTTACATCTATGTACTTCCTTTAACATGTAAACCCATTTGTTATAAAATTCCATTTTCTCTCTAGGAAATACAACTAACTCCCAAGTTTGATTTTGTATCAAGGAATCCATCTCCTCTTTCATTCCTTGCTCCCACTTCTTGTTGATTTCAACCTGCATTACTTCTATATAACTTTCTAGTTCACCTGAATCAGTCAATAATGCATAATATAATAAAGGATAATATCATTTAGGAGGTCTACTTATCCTTGAAGATCTTACTGGAGTTTGAGGAATTTGTTGTGGTTCTATTTGTTCAATATTTCTTACATTGTTGGGACTACATTTACTAGGATTTTATCAAGAATTGTATGTTTAGTTCATTTTCTTGCTTCTTTCCATGTATATGATCCTTGTACATGAAATTTTCATTGGATATGACATCTCTACTCCTAATGATTTTGTGATTCTCAAAATCCCATAAACAATAACCAAAATCATTGACTCCATATCCACTGAAAGTACACTTCTTAGATTTTGCCTCAATCTTTGATCAGTTTTCTTTATCAATATGGCCAAATGCTTCACAACCAAAAGTAATTAGAAATGAGTAGTTTACCCTTTTTCTTGTCCATGCATCCTCTAGAATACCACCATCTAAGGAACTTGAAGGCACTCTATTTATTATGTAAACAATAGTATCTACAACATCTTCCCAAAATTGTAAGGGAAATCCTGCATGCTCCATGATTGTTTTATTCATCCTTTCAGACACACCATTTTCTTGTGGGTTTTTAGGACCTATATTTTGCCTATGAATCCCATGGTATTATCAAACTCTTTTTTGTAGTATTCACCTACATTATCTTATCTAAGACACTTCAACTTATTTCATGTCTCATTCTCAACCAAATCTTTCCATTTCTTAAAGATTTGAAATACATCAGATTTTCAGGGAATGAAATAAACCCAAGTTTTCTAAGTTGCATCATCAATAAAAGTAACATAGTAATAAGTGCCATAAAGAGATAATACGTGAGTCAATCCTGATACATCTGAGTGTACAAGCTCTAGCTTTTTATTTCGCCTTTCATTCCCAACTCTGAAAAATTTGACTCTCTTTTGTTTTCCATAAACATAGTTCCCGCAAAAATTCAAATCAACTTGTTTCAAACTTGGCAATAAATTATTCAAATGTAGAAGCTTCATCCCCTTCTCACTTGTGTGCCCAAGTCAATTGCGTCATAGAGTTGTATCCATTCCTATGGAAGCTAGGAAAATGGAATAATCAGTATTACCAATACATAAATACAATGTACCTACATTTGCCTCTTTTTCTATTATTAATGAGCCTTTGGTAACCTTCCATGAATTGTTTGTGAATATGACTGTACAACCTTAACTTTTTAGTTGTCCTTCTGATATTAAATTTCTTCTCAAATCAAGAACATGTCTCGCCTCTTTTAGTAGTCATTGATTTCTATTTGGTAATTTTATCTATATGTTTCACTTTCCAACAATTTTGCATGGTTCATCATCACCTAAATAAACTTGTCCAAAATCACCTTGAACGTATTCTAGAAAATATTTTCTATGGGGTGTTCATGAAAAGAAGCCCCTGAGCCTAACACCAAAGAATCTGTAATATTATCTAAAGAAATAATCAAAGCATCTTGTAACACATCACCTGCTACATTTGCTTCCTTGTTATTTTCTTGTTGTTTATCCCCTTGTTTTCCCTTTTGAGACCGACAATATTTCTTTAGATGTCATTTCTTTCCACAATGTCAGCACTCCAGATTTACCCTAGACTTGGATTACCTACAATTACCTAGGATCTTTCATCTTTCCCTTTGTCATCCTCTACTCTCAATAGTCAAATCATTACCTGATGTCTCACTTGTGCTTTTTTGTTGCATTTCCTCGCTAAGAATAACACCAACAACATCATCAAACTTTAAAGTGTTTGAACCAGAGACAGAGTTACGTACAACCATGACCAAGTCATTCTAGCTTTTAAGCAATGAGCATAAAATTAAGAGATCCCTAACATCGTCATCAAAATTTACTTTTACAGAACTTAGTTGCCTAGTAACTGTGTTAAACTCATTCAAATTATCTTTAACAGACCCACCTTCTACCATCTTCATATAAAATAAAAGTTTCATACGAAACACCTTATTTGAGGCTGAGGGTTTCTCATATAGTTTGTCTAATGCCTTCAATAGACCCTTTGTTCTTATTTCTTTTTCTATGTTGAAAGCCACCAATGATGTGAGGCACAATTGTATTGTTCCTAGTGCCTTCCTATCAAGAACATCACTGACTTCTTTGCTTTTCCACACAATGGTAAGTAAAGATCCTTCTAATATAGATAATCTTCCATTTGCATATTCCATAACTAATACTTTTGGTCATTGAAATTATCAACCTTAAGCCTATCTTCCTCTACCATCACTCCCACTCAAATCTGGGATTTCCTACCAAATCACTGAAATATACATTGCTCTAATATCAGTTGTTAGGTTTTTGGAAAATATGAGCAATAAACAATATTAAGATAATGCAAAAATAAGAGAAGACAAAAATACAATAACATAAAGATTTAATGTGGTCACCCAATATGGACTACATCCACCAGAGAAATAGTCATCCACTTATTTTTATTATCCAGCCAAGAGAAAATTATAGTATGATGATTTCACATCACACAACCGCTTATTTATCAAGACGAGTGTTATTACAGTTCATGGTGTCTTCTACCATGTTCACAAATTCATTGAAATTTCTAAAGATGTAAGCATTTGCTCAAAGCAACATTAATTGTAGATGTGGGAAATACCATTAAAATTAAGATAGGGATGCCATTAAAATTAGGATAAACATGTAAATATTTGACACGGCTATATTATATATAAATTGTACAAGGATGCAATCCTTGTTTGCATAATGGATTTCCTGACAACTATAGTTTACAGTAACATCTACCCAACTACACTTGAGATGAAAGTATTAAAAAACACAAGAATGCATTGAAAATGCTTTAGAAACTATGCAAAATGGTAGGTGTAAAGACTTTTGCCAACCCTCTTTGTCTCTACACCCATCAAAGCATGACAAAACAAGACTTTTGTTGATTATTAGAATTGGATATACACTGTTAAGAAATATGGATCTGAAGATAATATATGAACTGATATGTAGTAGAATGCAATTGCCTTGGTGATTGATTGATTCTACAAATATCTATCTGTATTTATATATATAATATCTATAATGAAAAGTCGTAACTATTCATTATAAAGAGACGTTGCTGTTGATAATAAACAAGATGATTGTTCATTATACATATCGTAACTTATTACTAATTATAATGCAAACGATATTAGTCAGTATCGTGACTTACACAGCATAATGTGTATCGTCACTTTATTGTGACTTATGGCAATGAATACAATGTCACTTATTGTGACTATTATGTAATACCAGTCACAATAGTATTGTGACTGTTATTACATAACAGTCACGATACCTTTATTAATTGAACAGCAATGGTATAATATAATATTTGTTAATGCTGAGAGTATTGTCACTGTCATGACTGTTATGTGTTAACAGTTCGATACATTTTCTTGTTTAAATGGATAGTGATATAAGTTGGTTTCAACATACTATATATATATTCGTATTCAATGCATATATAATTCAGATATATATATATCTATTCATTATTATATATATATATATATATATAATATACAAAGCATTCTATAAACACGAACGAACTACTTTAACATACACTAGTTGTTACGCGTGAAAAAAACATAGAGAAAGGCAATTGTAGGATGTAAATAAAATGAAATCTTTCAAGGGCGATAGAAACTTGCCATCATATGCATTTGGTCAAAGTGCATGTAAAAAAGGGAAGCTTGAACAAGATACGTGAAATATTTAACAAAATGTCTTATAGATTGTCATCTCTTGGAATTTAAATGAAACAATTGTAGAATCCACACAAATAGATTTATTGAATAGGTTGTAAAAATTGAAGAGCACAAGTTTGAGGCTACAAACTTAGTAGGAGCCATGCCTAAAAAAGGTGGAAACACATCCATCACACCTTTATATACCTGGTTCGTGAGTGTTTCATAGTTGTTGAACTAAATAATTACGAACACAGTATTTATAGAAACCTTGGGCGGTTGTTGAAGCGTAAAAACACACATCAAGGCAGTTAATAAGTTAATGTGTTTGAAGATTTTTCTCATTCAATTCCATAATATGTCGAGGCAGTTGAACAACGAAGTGTTTTTTATTGTTGTTGTTTCTGTAATTTTGAGAATGGATAATGATAAATTCCTTTGGGTCATAAATAGGTTTTTAGGTTTTGAAAAGTAGATTTTTAAAAAATGATGGTTTTTAAGCATGAGACAGGTTTTTAGATCAAATCTGGAAAGTGAAGTCCAAAATAGAAAGTCTATTGGCTAAATAAGGTATGGCCTCATCAGCGTCATATTAGTTGAATAAAAATAATGGATAGAAAAATTATTAGGCTAGAGATCATATGACACCATTAAATAAAACATTAGTCATTCTTAGATGTTTATATTTTCCTTTCTTTGAAACAATGTTTTTTATAATGTTGTTTCAAAGATAAATATACTAATGATTACATCCCAACAGTAAGATGGAAGAAGGATGAAAATATGGGTGGATACCCCCTCTAGAGATTGGATCGAAAAAATATTTTGAGTCAAAATCTCAAAAAGAGATGTGAAATAAAAGTGTGTAAAAGATGTGTGGATGCAGCTACATGAAACTATATGAAGTTAGGCTAATGATCAAATGCAAGGTAAATCATATAAATGGATAATGAAATGAATGTGGTAAAGTGAAAGATTTGATTTTTACTTTGGTTATGCTAAACAAATATGAAGAACAAACCTAATTCTATATAGCAAGGATATTATGCATCAAGGTATAAGGAACCAAGATGACATTACCTCACTTATATGAGCTAGGGCTCTACAAATAAACGGTTGCTCTTGCTCATACTAGGTATCATTTAACCTTGATCAAACATGTGAGGAAGAGAGACTTAGAACATGATAGTCCTAGTATACAAAGGGTTATTAATGATCTCATAAGCAAATGATGAGAGCTTTGTATAAGCTATTCCAACAAACACAAGGAAAGTAAAGACCTAAGTTATATTGCAAAATGGACCACAAACATGTCAAGCACACTTGCAAAGACCATGCCTCATTCTATGCTACTCTAAACACACCAAGATATGGACGATCTAGGTGGTATCAAGAAGGCAAGAGAAATGGGACAAAAGACGAAGATTAAAGATCAAAGCTCAAGGAGAAAGATAAAATGATAAGCACAAAAAATCTAAAGAAGGAAGGATAAATTAGCAAAAAAAAAGACCAAATGTCAAACAAGCCGAACAGCCAACATATCTATTGCCAAAAGGATAGGCTTAGTATAGATAGATAGCATTTTTATTGGAAAGATACATTCATCAAGGCATAAATAATTAGATAAGGCATGATATAGGAAGGATGCATATGTTCAAGGAAAAGATAGCTCGTACATTAGGCAAGCAAGATATGCAAGCAATAGGCTTATATCGACATCAATCTTTCGCTCATGATTTATTTAAATGTTCAACAAAATGTCTTATAAACAGACATCTCCTTATGATATGATTGATTTTTTATGCAAACCTTAGGCTAATGATTTTTTTACCTTCTTTATGGAGTATGATAATGACAATTTTGATATACTTGGGAATAATAACTAGATATTAAATTTAAGAGAAAATTTGAGATCAAAGATGGGATGGGAATACTTAGGTGGGATGAAACATATATGATAGAAGATATAGGTAGGTGTAGCTTCATAAAGTTTACACACTTCCTAAGGTGTACAATTCTATGCTTACTTAGCACCTATTTCTTTTAGTAAATATTTAAATATGATTCATCTCTGGATTTAATTTCTATGAGGGCCCTTAACTATAGGTGTGCCCCTTCAATTATTTCATCTCATTCAACACCACTTACATACACAAACCCTATTTTATTATCGATGGCCTTTTGTATTTATCTTGATATCAACCCCCAATTTCATGTGCATTTTTGGAATCCCTATATCATAATTGACCTCGAACTCAAATCTGAGCCCAAGATTATTGGTATAGGGTGAGTCAAACTTGCCCCAATACTCTAGTTTCGGCCCAAATTTGAATTGGAGATAGGTCTTGGGTTTCTAGCGATATTCTTAAATCCTCATCGTCCTTCTTTGAGTTTTGGGCTCCAAAATAGTTCTCGATGAGGTATAAAAGCAATGCTACCTCCCTCATTGTAGCAATTCACTATCAATCTATCAGTTCTTGTATTCAAGCACCCAAGCTATCAATTCAAGGAGAATTCAAGCAACAATAAAACATTTCAAGCATCCAATGTGTTTCATCCCACCATATTCTTCAGTTGTAGCAAGCATCAATAATCATAATATAAGTATATATTTTTTTATGTCCTTTTAAATCTTTGTGGAGTCATGTTATTGCATCAACACTTGTGATCAAATTTCAAGAAACATTTGCACCATCAAGGTATAATAATTCTCATCTCTCTTACCAAGCCTTTGCTACTAATAGTGTGATTCCTTTTTTTCATTTCAAGCATTTCAATTCAATTTGAAGGTTAAGTCCTCAATAGAATTTTGACCAAGACAAACCCCTTCCCAATGCAACGGAGAAAAATATAACCTTTTTCTAAATTTTAGAAACTGCCTGTGCGTGCAAATGTGTACATAATGATGCAGAATAAGGTCGTGGCTAGGTATCTAAAATAATACCAAAAAACATGCAAATTAAAAGACCGAAGACTGTCTCTAAGCTGCTAATTAATTCTATCAAGCCAAACCTAATTTAGTGACCATTACATGTGCTAGGGCAAATGATGTGTTTGAATGAAAATTGAATCTATGTAATCGGGACTTACAAATTGTGCATGTAGTAAAATGGGAAACAAATGGTCAAGATGCATCCAACCGATGCTAGTTATGGCGCCTATGTAAAATTTGGGATCTGTACTTAAACCGGCGGTCAAGTCTAAAGGTGGTCAAACAACAGAAAGGCTAGGCCCTCATAGGTCAACCAGGAACATATAGCTGTTAAAAGACCGAAACTTTCTAGGTTTCTAAAAATCTGTTTGGTACAACTCTTGAATGATGGACGCCTGTCAATACACATCATAGAATGAATTCACCTGATATAACATGTGACAAGGTCTCGACACAAGAATGACATTAAGTAGACAATGTTAGGAAGCAACCAATAAGTTTTCTGACTGTAAATCTGCAAATTAAACAGGAAAAGTGATAAGAAGAATTAAAAGTAATAATTCTTGATAGTTAAAAAATAAACACTCAAAACTAAAATGCATTTCACCGAAGTTTTGTTGGTGTTTTAATTATCTAATATCCTTCGGAGGATATCAGGGACCTCCGTGACTAATTTGGGCTGTTTTTGACCTAATTTTGCGCATGTTTTAGACAAATGATGGCCAGGTTCAAAGATGTACGAACAGTAAGGCGAGGTCCTCCTATGACACCCAGTACTTTAAAAATGTTCAGTCTGCAAATTTAGATGATTTGGGAAGTGCTAGTTGGTCTGATGATACTTTTCTCGAGCTGTCTTCAAAATAAACTTGTAATACAAGCTTCTTTCATGGTGGACCCTTGAAAACATTAGAAAATCAGTACCTAGCTGCAGAGAACTGAAATGATCCAAATATCTGATGATAAAAATATTCAGCTGGCTAGAGGTTGACGCTCGGGCAATTTGTGTTCAATACTTCAGAACTATCGCACTCATGCCAAAAACTAAAAACTGCTGATAGTTTATGCCAAAAAATATTTTTTCTATGTTAACACAAGGCAAATATTAGGCCTCAATTTTATATAATAAGTTGAGGTATGGCATTAAATGGTATCAAAGTAATATTGGTTGGATTCAAAGTGTAGGGCAATGTCCTCCAACAGGGTTCACGCCCAAATTTTTAGAGAACGTTGAGGTGCAAAGTGGCCATCTAAAGCAATTATTTTGGAGGCAAATTCGCTCGTCTTGTAATGCTTTTCGGGAGGGGAAAAATGGAGTTCACATGAAAGACTAACCTAGGGGTGACAAATAAGAGGTAAACAAAAAGTGAACTGATTTACAACTTAGGGTATATGAAGGGGAAGATTAGGATATAGGGCGTAGCTAACAATTTACTTGTACACCACTTAGGGAAAATAAAAAAGGCTTAAGACAACATAGGAAAGATAAAGTGACACGCCTAGGAGAAAAGAGAGGCTAGGGCAAAAGACTTAATACATGACAAACAACACCTAAAGGACAAAAGGGAGGGGGTAAAATGGTGACAAATGAGTCAGTGTCATAAGGGCAGAGAAGTACTATTATCACATCATAAATTTGACATCAAGTCTATAATATGACTCCCACTGAAGCACTACCTTGGATTTTAATGCTCATACTAATAGTTTTTGCTACTTTCAACATGCTAATAGAAGTGAACATGCCTCTGTTCAAGTGATCCATCTTCCCAACCAAGCTAGATTATTTGTACTCTGAATAACACCAAATTGATAAAAGGAGAGGGAAAAGAGCAGATTTAACTATTAAGAATTGAAGTCCAAGTAAAACAGCATTTTTTGAAGTGTAAAAACCATACAGAGAGAGATGAGAGTCCGTTGTGCTTCCAATTTCCCCTATGCGTAGATTCTACTGTTACATAGATTAAAATTTGTATCTTTATGACCATTTCAGTTGAAAACATTCCTTGAGAGATGAGAGTCCGTTGTGCTTCCAATTTCCCCTATGCGTAGATTCTACTGTTACATAGATTAAAATTTGTATCTTTATGACCATTTCAGTTGAAAACATTCCTTGAATCCAAACAATGAATACAGTGTACTACACCTATTAACGGGTTTATCTTTGCTAGCACAAGAAAAATAAGAAACAACTTGTCAGCATTTCAATTTAAATCAATTTGAACGAAGAGCTACAAAACTCCTCCTTCAAATCTCAAACAACGATTTTAATCAGTCATGACCCATTATAGCCTCCAAATAATTAAAAATCTAGCAGTGCTTCCAATTTTCCCTACACATGCTCTACTCTAACATCACTAAAATTCCATTGCTTCTCATACATGCTAGTGCATGTTAGTTCCAACATACCTGATGTCCAAATAATGTATACAATACTCATCTATTAGGTATTAACCAATCAATATTAGCTAGCGGAACCATCAAAAAGATCTTAGTTTGCATGTCCACCCAAACAAATTTCAACAAAATCTAGTAAATATTCCATTTTTTTCATTGCAACAAATGATCTTAATCAGTCACAATAGCAGGCTAAAATAGGTGCTGTCCTGATAAAGATGCAAGAACACCAGATGCCATTAATATTCATGCACACATATAAGAATTTTCATTTTCCAGTGTTTTTAAGTAGCAGTTCTTAAGCTTTTATAATATTTACTCACTAGATTCCAAGTCTACATTTGAGTTGAGAAATTTCACAGGAATCTTCTGGTTCATATTTTAAGTTAAATCAATTTCAACAAAGATCTACAAAATACTCCATCTTTCAAATCCCAAACAACGGTTTTAATCAGTCATGAACCATGATAGCATCCAAAGAATAAGAAATCCTGTGGTGATTCCAATTTTTCATAAACAGGCTCAACCATCACATCGCTGTGGTGATTCCAATTTTTCATAAACAGGCTCTACCATCACATCACTGTAAATTCCATTTCATTCTGTGAATGCCAGTGTATGTCAGTTCCAACATACCTGAAGTCCAAATAATATATACAGTGCAAGCTTCTTATCCAATCAATATTTACCAGTTAATGACAAATAAGCAGAAGCACCAGAAAGATCTTACTGTACACGTTCACTCAAACAGATTTTGACAGAGATCTTAAAATATTACACCTTTCACAAACAATGATATTTATAAGTCATAATAGTAGGCTTAATTAGGTGCTATCCTGATAAAGATGCAAGAACACAAGATGACATCAATTTTTCATGCACAATCTTAGATAGAATTTCATTTTCCAGTGTTTCCTTCTAGGAGTTTTTAAGCTTTTACAATATTTACTCTCATTTAAGTTGAGAAATTTTCACTCCCTATCAAGCATGACATGATTTGTTAAGAATGTCTTTAAATCACCATATAATAGAATCTCTTTATTGTGCTAGAAGAGCTATCAATCATGTACTCAATCCTAAATCACTACACTTAACCTCCGCAGCAGGAGCCACATGCAGGAACAGAATCTGTTGAAAACATAATTAAGTTACAATATTAGATACCAAAACAACATAAAATAACAGAATAAAACATTAACATGTCTAAATCTTCTATAGATGAAAATCAAGAAATTAAAAATATTCACTACAGGCATCCGCATATATATATATATATATATATATATATTCTTCTCATTTGGAGAAAAGCATCCTCTTGGACAGAATTAAAAACAAGGGCTAACAGAATGCACCCATTCAAAAAACTTACTGTGATCAATTCCTCGCACGTTATCCAATCCACGTGGTGGTCTGCGAGGTCCATTTCCATAGGGACCACCACCAGAACCACCTCCACCAGGACCACCATCCCAGCCACCCCCGCGTGATCCAGGTTTTTTCTTATATTGTTGTGTTGCATCCATCTAGACAAGAAATAGATGAATATAATCATAATGTTAAAATGACAAAAGTAGGAAAATTCATTATTAAGTACCATTTTAAGATATGATATGAGGTATATTATGATACTCATACAAATCTAAGTACGCTAGTTAAGTTGAATATGCACGCATAAAGTGGGTAAGACCATAATAATCCTAGTAGAATGGAATAATGTGATTTTATTTCAACCCTATTTTTCCCCACAGATATGTAAAATAGGAATTCTATACCTAAAGGAACAGTTTTCTCTAGAATTGAATATCTTTGGAATAAAAGCATCTCAAATTTGTGTTGTTTTTGTAACTGTTATACACTAAATTTTGCACCCTGCTAAGCGCTTTGTTAAGTTTTTAGGATAGCTGCAAATGTAATATCACTCTATGTTGTATGTGTTTTCCAAATGCAACAATCTCTCTTTCATTTATATTGGGAATGAGGCTAGGAGAGACATGTCCCTTCATGGGACATGTCTATTCATTATTATTTATAAGAAAGGACATGCCTCTTCCCATTAATTATAATTTAATCAATCTTATAATGTTTCATCAATCAATTAATAATTAAGAATAATATAATAATTTAATATTGAATATTAAATTTCATATGATTAATAATAATATAACATATATATATATTATATTATTATTAATCAATATGTATTATATATATTCTAATGATCATACGACTGAAGATACAAACATTAACACTCCCTCTTAGCTAGGGAGGATGATCAAACAGAATGTGTAGTGGTCTCATGTGTCAACACTTATGACCCTCACCATAGCTATACAAAACATCAACACTCCCTCTTAGCTAGGG
>MU223464.1:305314-325357 GCA_018584345.1 Thuja plicata
TGATGTTCATGAATAGGCTGATCTCATCACTGTGCTGCATATATTTGGTAAATACAATATTCTACCAGCATACACAGCAGAAAATAAAAATTAATAGTCAATGTATGATACAAGTCTTATAAAATCTGTGTTATCTATATTCAAAACTCAAGATGAAGTTGTGACCCGAGAAAACACTCCTGTCTGAGACAAAAAAGTTCCAATGTAGTTCCATACGGGAATTTGTGCAAATAGCTCCCTCAGATGACAGAAGAGACCCATAATGCAGATTACAAGTCATGACAGTGCAGTTTTCATATTACAATTATAAGGCACTAACCTTTTCGCTTGGTTGCCATGGAGGTGAGCATATTTAATTTGGCAAAAACAACAAGACTGCATGTATTCAAAACCAACACATTTGATGTTTTATGCTCAAGCATTTAGGAAAACACCATAACAGAAATCCATCCACTGATTTAATTCCCATGCTTCCTGAAGAAAATAGCTATGCTCCTGCTAAGTGAAGAGCAACATCCCAATAAATAAATACAGTTTTCTGATCTAGCATAGGAAGGCTTTGAAAAGCAGACAATCCATAGGAAAAAGTATGTTGGATGTGCTGAGGCATCAAGATTTGATAACAGAGACGAAACAGCATGGCAATCAAAATAATCCATTAATGTCCAATTGTTCCTGCAAAGACTTCTTGACTCCTAACAATAAAAAGCCACTTTCCTTGCATCTCTCGATTCTTCTAGTACACATATACTTAATCACTAAGTAACCGATCCTGATTCTGGTTCAGATTCGCATTCGGGGATTCCGCAAAAACACTTTTGGGCCGGATCCTGATTCCGCGGGTATATATAGACATTTTCGATATATATATGCATGTATGTATGTATGTATATTCATAGATTCCATACATGTAACATGTCAATACTCATTCATCGTTAGTTCAAAACTTCAAATTTCAAACATATAATGATAATAATAAGAAGTTAGAAGCGTGATTCTCATAAAATGATAAATCCATAATTGCCAATGGCAATATATGATTATATTATATTCATACTTTGCAAAAGTCTCAAATGTCATTTACATGATGAACAAAGCAAAAATGGTGAAAAATGCTTGAGAGATGAATGAATGAACATCAAATGACCAAATGTATGCTTTATTGGTCGAATTGCGATTTAGAGGCTTTTTAGTTTTAAAAAAGAATAAAAAATTGGCATGTAATGGCCCATTTTTGGGCACCCACATGCTCGGATTCTCGTGGATTCCTCAGGATTCTGCCCGGATTCCAGCAGGATTCCGGACTGGAATCCGGATCCTCTGTGGATTCTGCAGTCCAGATTCCAGTCTGGAATCCGGACGGAATCCGAGCAGAATCAGGATCTGGATCGTACCAGAATCAGGATCCAAGGCATATCAGAGGGATCCGGTTACATAGCTTAATCAATTCACTCTCTACCCCCTGCGACATAGCATAGATCTTTCTAGTTGTTGTATTGGAGTGACAAGTTTGGCAGCCAGAATAAACTCGTAGTTTGAAATCAGAAACATTGCACAAGGCTGCAGAATCCACAGAGAATGCGGATTCCAGTCCGGAATCCAGGCAGAATCCAAGCAGAATCAGGATCTGGATCGTACCAGAATCAGGATCCAAGGCATATCAGAGGGATCCGGTAACATAGCTTAATCAATTCACTGTCTACCCCCTGCGACATAGCATAGATCTTTCCAGTTGTTGTATTGGAGTGACAAGTTTGGCAGCCAGAATAAACTCGTAGTTTGAAATCAGAAACATTGCACAAGACATATTTGCATTCCAGTGGATCATCAACTGTGTTTTACAGCGACATCAACTTGCCTGGAGACTAAGTTGTAATGGACTTCCAGAATCCTATATTCAAAAAAACATTTGCCAAAGCTCTCCCTAATCAATTTTGACCAGTAAAGCTCTTAGGCTATAATTGAAAGGTTGGTGGTGGTTGAAATAAGGCAGGAAACTCAAATGGGCTGCTAGATTATAGACATAGCCCTTTGCAACATTATCAAACTCGGAGGCAAATGATTGCTGCTGGTGGTACCAATGGCTTAGTTTTACAAAAAGTGGGTAGATCACAAGTCCTCCTTTTCACCATAGCTATTATCTTTAACAAAAGATGTCATTCAGACTTTCATCCTAATTTTAAAGCCCTTTAAAAGCATCTCATGTTGCTTTATTGGGCTCTATGCTTGCAGACAAGTTAGCCTTGTCTTGCCTGTTTTGGCCTGAAGGCTAGATTTAATTTCAAGTTTTATTATATGTGCCCGTATGCATATTTTCATTTGATAAAAGGTGCTACACCCTTAATCCTATAGCACGCATTGGGTTACGAGTGGTTGGCTTGTAGCTAGCTTAACCCTTAAGTTATATGATCATCATTATATTCCTATTTAGATAAGTAGGTCATCCTAGGTATAATATTTAGATATCTAAGTCAGCCTAACTGACAAAAACGGATTAAGAATGAAATTTTGTCAAAAATGAATAAGCAAATGGAAAAGAACCTATGATAAGTCACAAGTGATATCAAGAGAATAGTTGAAGAAATATTTTCTAGCCAAGGTTCAAGGGATTCCAAATATATGGAGCCATACAACAAGAATTGGGAAGAAAATAATGCATCTAAAAGCCGTGATGCTTGTGAGTTTGACTCAAATCTCAAGATGAATCATCACTCAAATTTCTCTAAGGAGAGGCACTTCACACCACAGATGAATATACAAAATTTTCATGGCGAAGATCCTACCAATTGGGCTTTGCCAAATGGAGCAATTCTTTGATCTTCATCATGTTCCTTGCCAACAAAACGTTGCAATGGAATCCTTATACCTGGATTTAATGAATTCGTTGGTATCATTGGTTATATGTTGAGAAGAAAAAGAAGGAATATGTGGTTACATGGGCCTGTTTTCTAGCAGGAACTCAGTACACATTATGGTGACAATCTTGTGAATAGCTAGCTACCTCAGCCAATTTTCCAAGATAATGCAAACAGGTAAAGTCAAGTATTATATTCATCAATCCCAGACTTTCTGTTTTTAAGGTGGAGAATGTTAAAAAGGAAAAATTGAAAATAATATTCCTAGGGATAAAGGACCCCATGTTTTGTCCATATTGTATGTCACAAGCATTGATTATGGCAATTCATGTAGAAGAAAATTTTGTCGCCAATCGAGGGCAAGGATTGATAAAAATAAGATAAAAACTTTCATGCACAGTCACTTCCTCAGCCCACTAGGCTGACTCCTTAACAAATTAAAGAGAATAGAGCAAAAGGTTATTTTGACTGCAACAACAAATATAATCAAGGCCATGAATGTAATGAGAAGAATTTGATCCCTATTGAGGGGCCTGTTGTGAGGCTTTCACACCATTGCCCCATTGCAAATGGGGACCTCGCTCTTTCGCTTCAGCGATAGGAGTAGTGGTCTTAGGTAGTCTTTGTTGGTGGCAGTTTTCAAGTCCCTAGGTCCGGCAAGTGAAGTTTGGGTGATTTTGGCCTGCTAGGAAGTCATGTCTATCTGGGATGTGGGCGAGAGCTAAGCTAAGTTTGTCATGGGGATGGAGTCGAAACCAAGTGATTTGTGATCAAATGAGTTAAAACCCTTTGAGAATCCTTGCTCCAGGTTCAATTTGACCTTAGAAAGTCATGATAGATTGTGGGAGGTAACCCTGCTGAAGGCTTGTTGAATCCTGAAATTTGGCTAAGTTTGAAATCCTTCGAAAACCCCCAAAATCTAGAATCTGCACCTTAACTCCTACGAAGCTGGAACCTATCTCAAACATCTTGAAAGTATTTATACAAATATAACTTGAAGTATAAGACTTATACTTAAATGTTATATTTTTATAAATCCTCCCACCCCTGAACTGAAAAAATGCTTAAGTACAAAATCTACTTTGTCCCATGCCAGGTCAGATTCCGACCTCCTACAAGACAGATTTTGTCCTATGACCTTCAAATTTCCACCCTCCCTTCAAGCAGCAAAACTTGATCAAATCGTGAATAAGAGTGATTTTCGAGTGAGAACGATGAAGGAAGCCAACTAAGGCATAAAGGAAAGGGGTCTTTGGCATGGCGTAAATTCACCTCCTATAGGACACAAAATTGTCCTATGCATGGGACATTTCCGCTCCCATTATCTTATGATTTTCGCCCTTTGTTTTGAGGTGTAGATTCGTGGATTTTGACTTTGAAGTCTTGTCTATTTGGTGAGATGTGAGATGGAACAATTAGGAAGGGCAAAAATTGATTATGCATGATGGAGCGAAGAGCAAAGTAAGCCTATCCTATACCTGGTCGGAATCAGACCAGGGATAGGACAGAATTTGTCACATACCAATGGAATTTCCGCCATGAGTTGGGAGCTTTCCGTAGGCAGTTTGGGAGTTGGAAGAGGTAAGTGGGCATATAGATGGTATCAAAGAGGATGATTTTGAGCAAGATTGACTTGGGTGGAATTTAGCCCCTCATGGGACAGATTTTGTCCCATACCCCTGAAAATTCCGCCCCTTGGTATGGGTAGTTAAATGATGGCAATCGCCAAATCTTGTGGAGGAGATGAAGTGCACTTACCTTAGGGGTAGTTGAGTTGATGTTTAGAGGACTTAGGGTGGAAAGGATTGAAGTCTTAATGGCTTTAGAGCATCAAATTGTGGCTCGTCCCATGAGTGGTCGGAATCCGACCAGTCATAGGACACATTTTGTCCTATAGACCCCTGAATTCCGCCCCTCCCTAATGGCTTGGGTTGGATTCCTTATACATGGCGATGGTGTTGGGGGAAGGTTTTGAGACAATATGAAGTGAAGGAGACAAGTTTTGACATGTTCATCTTGGGCAGAATTGTCCCATCCATGGGACAATCCCACCATGTAGTCTTGACTCCCACTTCCTTCCCTCCAAACAATAGCAACCATCGATTCATGAAGAAGATGAAGTGAGCATTTGACGAAGGGGTAGTCATGGGGATGATGGAAGACTTGGTGTGGAGAAGATTGAAGTTTTAATGTTTTTATCAGCAAATTGAAAGCTTTGTCCCATGACTGGTCGGAATCCGACCAGTCATAGGACACAAATTGTCCTAAGGGGTTGAAATTACCCCCCCCCCCTAATGGCTTGGGCAAGCTTCCTTAGGATGTGGAGAAGAGGTAAAGCCAAGTTCCAAGCAAATTGAAGGTTGGGAACCCAAGTTAGAGCATGTTTGGTTTGGGCAGAATTGTCCTATCCGTGAGACAATTCCGCCATGATTGTGTTGGTTCCCAATTCCTCCCCCCTTTGGCCACGAAATTAAATGCAAAGCAAGTCAGCCCCTTTCCATGATGCATTCCACAATAAACAGCAGCGAAAATTTAATGCAAAGCAAGTCGGCTTGGGGGTTTTAAGGGAGTTAAATTTGTTTGTTTTCATTATCAAATGCATCCAAGTCGGCCTAGGGAGTAAATGAAAGTGCAAAGGTATAAAGGAAAGAAAGTTTGATTCATTTGTGCACTCAAGACCATGCAAAATTCTCCTAGAGGAAGAGCAGATCAAGTTTGTATCAGATTTAGTTGGGAAAGCAAAGAAGGCTGAATGGGGTTTTCTTTTGGTCCATCTCCTTAGCATTTCAAGTGTAAGAGTAAATTGACATAATTTTGTAGAGAGAGCAATTGGCATTCATCCCCAAATCTCGGAATTCTGAGATGGCTCCAGGTCTGATTTGAATTGATTTTCTTTCCAAGTTACAGAGTGGTTGTAAGGATGGTGGATATGATTTGATTTCCAAGCAAGAATAAGCCCCACCATCCTTCGTTTTTCTTTCTCAAGTTTTGGATATTTAAAGGATGTTAGATTAAGAAATAATCAGACCTTTAAAACTTGTCATAATCTTAAAGTAGTTGTAATCATGGTTAACAGTTTTTTATGTTCGAATTTTTTCTAAGGTAATCATGATAGGAGAATTGTGTGGAATTGAGGAAATGAAATTACAATTTGAGAGTTGGATTAGCTTTATAGGACTTAATAATGAAATTCAATCTAAAATTTCCTATTCTCAGATTTGCGACATCTTGAACAAAGATTAGTAAGACATTTTTCCTTGATATTTTGCAGGCTAAGGGAGATGTTGGAAACTCCAAGTGGAGGCCCAAGACCTCAAGCTCGAGGACTTCAAATACGAAAGGGAAAGCAACCAAGGGAAAGGAGGATACGAAGGAGAAAGGGCTGAATGGAAAATCTTGGAACTCTTGGCAACAAAATCATGGAAAACTATTTTCCTTGGAGAGCAAATCTTGGAACAACTTAGAAGATCAAAGCAAGGATGGTATGCATATCCTCCATCATCACGCGAACAGGTGAAGACTTCAAGCTCAAAATTCACAGCTTCAAGTGGATGCTCCAAGCTCCGGTTAAAGATCTCAAGTGGGAAGGAAGTTCACACCAAGTTACCGAAGGACAAGGTCAAGGCATCGAAAGGAACATCAAGTTACAAGTTCAATCAAATTCGAATCATGACAATGAGAAAACTTTCAAGAACAAAGATGGAGAAGAGTTGAGAAGATGAAGCAATTTGGGAATATGCTATCGTGTTGGAAAATTGGACAGCGTTGAGTGTCAAGAGATATTTTCTCTTCACAAAGATCAATCAGAGCTACATGATAAGGATGATGAGGTGGCAATTGGGTGTCTTCTCCAATTAGAAAATTCCAATTTCCAGCACAAGCAATTACAGCACGCCAAGTGTCCTACTTTATCACTGGTTGAAAAGTCATTGTAATTTTCTTATTGGCCCATGATTTGGTGCCCTCATGTAATTGGTTGAAATTTGGCAACCCTAATTAGGGTTTCTAGTGATTAATCTTGGCCCTTGATTTCAAATGAATCTTGGCCCTTCGTTGTAATTGGACATCTATAAAAGACCAAGGCCTTCTCATTTGTAAAGGGTTGGCTAATTAGCATTAGATTGGAGTAGAGGAACTAGAAGGTTGGAAATAGTTTAGGAGATTAGATTAGGCTAGCTAAGGGAGAGATTTGATCAAATTGTTGCTATGATGCTATCAAAGTAATTGATGATTCATTGTTGGCTTCTCATGGTGGATTACTTAATGTTGCTTTGGAGTGTTGCATGGTTTCCTCAATCTTTCACTTTGAGTAGATTTATTTTCATGTTGAAGTAGTTAGTTGGATGAAAGTAGTTGTGGATGTTTTCTTGTTTAACTCGATTAATACTAGGCCACTAGCCTCTTGCTGATTGTAAGGGTGTCTTGTATGGTAAGCTAGTGATTGCTCTTAACTTCAATTGATATTCAATCTTTAGTTTGCATCCATTAATGGGATTGGAGAGGAGATATTGATTTGAAAACCATTCAAGTATTCCTTAGAAGCTTGCACTAGGTGAGGTTGAGGTCGTTGATAAGATTTCACCTGGTAGAGTCCAAGTCATTCATGATTCCTTGCATTCCTAGTTAGAAGTAGAAGTAGAAGTTAAGTTTAAGTTGAAAGAGAGTTGAAAATCAAAAACTATATTTTCATTGCACATTGTGAAGCTAAATCTTTCAAAGTACAAGCAGTTGATATCCATTGAATGAATAGTGTAAGTCCCCTAAGTGATTACTAGCAAATCACATTATTTCACTGAGCGAGTATCCACAGTTGAAGGAACCTTGAAGTCATTTCACGATCTTGCTTTGCAAGCTTGGCATGAGAGATGACCTTATATCAAGAGAGGATTGAGTATTTGGTATTTCATCTTGGAATACTAAGTGTTTGATACTGCATGTTGTAGTGGAACAAAACTCACATCAACAGGGCCAAGTGAAGAAGAGGAGGAATAAATATTATAAGGTGATAGTGAGTTGGATAAGGAATTGGAAAATACTCAACCTACCATTTTTTATCATGCACTTGTTGGAGTTAGTGCCCAACAAACTCTCAAGGTGGTTGGATCAGTAAATACTCAACCTACCATTTTTTATCATGCACATGTTGGAGTTAGTGCCCCACAAACTCTCAAGGTGGTGGGTTTCTTGAAGAAAGAGAGAGTAACAAAACCAATAAATTCAAAAGGCACTCACAACTTCATTAACGGAAGCTAGCTACTAGTCTGAATTGTTTTATATTTCCCACCCCATACTTTCAAGCCTAAATTGTGAATGGGGGTATTGTCGATCATTCAAGAAAATTCTATAGCATTAAAATTGACTATGGGACAGTATCAGTTTGATTGCCCAGTGTTTGCTATTCCCTTGGGCAAGATAGTTATAGTGTTAAGAGTAGAGTGGTTCAGTGCATTAGGAAGTGTTGAGATGAACTTCCAACAATTATTCAAGAGGTTTCATTCAAAAGGCGGGATAGTTTAACTAATAGGTTTGTGTGCAAAGTCCCCTTATATGATAAGCTCTCATCAGGTACAAAACATGCTTGACAAATAGGCTAATGGATTTTTCGCCCAATCGTTTTCACATCAACCTATCACTCAAAAGCTCCTACCCAACTAGATCTACAAACAAATATCGATCTTCACTCAGTGATTTTTGAAGATATACCTAAAGGAATACCTCCTAAAAGGGATCAAGTTCATGCCATTTAGCTAGTACTAGGTAAACAACCACCCAACATTCATTCCTATAGGTACCCATATAATATATACAAAAAAGTGAGTTTGAAAAACTGGTTCAAAAGATGCTAGAGGCAAGTATCATCAAGCATAGACAGAGTGTTTAGTCCTTATCTTGTGGTGATAGTGCATAGGAAGGATGACACTTGGCACATATCCAAACTATAGAGCGCTCAAAAAATACGCCATCAAAGATAAGTTTCCAATTCCAATCACAAATGATTTACTAAATGAAGCTATATTACTTACTCATTTGATCTTAGATTAGGTTATCAACTTATCACCAAATTAGAATCAAGAAAGAATCATCTTCAATTCAAAGTTTATTTTCCAAACAGGCACAAGGAAGTCGAGGGTAAAGACAATCACCAAGTATCTTATTCAGGTTGAAGATGCCACTTGAGAAGAAAAAGAAGAAAAAGCAACGGCAGAAAGAGGAGACAAAGAAGCGAGAGAACAAGATGGAGAAGAAGAACAAGAACAAAAAGATGAAGATTTTAAGTAAAACAATCCATATTTGATCAAAACATTGAGGACAATGTTTTTTAAAGAGAGGAGGGCCATGTTATGCAATTAATCCTATAGTGTGTGTAAACTTTAAAGTTATGAGTAGTCAGTTTGTGACTACATGATCATTATTATTTTCTTATTTAGATAATTAAGTAGTTCCAGGTGTTATATCTAGATATCTAAGTTCACCTTGGTGAGATCAAAGGCACAATACGCAGGGTACATATAGGAGGTAAAGGTTATTCATTATCATCATAATGAGCACTATGTTCCTATAGGTGTACCCCTCAAAGTGGCATATTATCATCAAGTATTTGTAGTATTTCCTATTATATTCTTCTATCATGTGAGTTGACATATTACAAAAGGGCTGGATAATCCAAAACTAGACTTACCTTTATAAATGCACATAAACCAATCAGATAACCCGCATAGGGCAAGCAAACACCATCCCACCAATAGAGTTTTACCATTGGCCAATGAATTTCAATGAGAAAAATAAGTATCTGAAGGGAGCTTCAAATATCGTAACACTCTTGTAGCTTACACTGTTATATATGCAATGACGTGAATTTAATGTTTGCATAGATTGTACACTTGAAATTTGCATCACAATAAACTTGATTTTAATTTGGTCACGTCATACCATCAAATGCACACAAGTCAATCAACCAAGGGATACATATCTTTGAAGTGCACAAAATGCCTGTAGCATACATTATCCTTTACAGCTTTGCATGTCAAAGCAATCTAGTTCAACTGGGCAGTCACAAGGCACACTTGGAACTGTAGTCAACAATAATATATTACTTTAGCTTTTATTTTTTGGGAACAAACTTTACATTATCTTTTATACATTATCCCTTACAGCTTTGCATGTCAAAGCAATCTAGTTCAACTAGGCAGTCACAAGGCACACTTGGAACTGTAATCAACAATAATAGATTACTTTGGCTTTTATTTTTTGGGAACAAACTGTACATTATCTTTTAGTTTTCACAGCTTAAAATGGGATTAAAAAAATGAAGCAGCTAACTTGTTGACTGTGGAAATATATGATATATAACTACGAAAAATTAAGAACACTTCATGAATCCTCACATTGATTACATGAACAAATGTCTTCATATTTAAAATCAGCACATCCTTGTAGTATAGTTGCTACTGCTGATTTTCTATTGATTTCGAGAACAACTCATTTATTCTTTTCCCTATCCATGTTCCACTGCTCAGAAATAAATGCCGAATGAGGTTAATATCTAGATTAAGAAACCAATTCTAGTTTCTTTTGCGACTAAATTTAGAATCTCAAAGGATTCAATGCATCTCGTTTCTTCAAATGTATAGTCTATTTTTTTCAATTTGGACACCGTTTGTCACTTAAAGTAGCAATACCTAGAGTCATGCAAAGGTTTAGATATTGATCTCCTATCATCATTCCCTTTCATTGGCTACATTTAATAATGCTCTACAATAGTCATAGGAAAGCAAAGAGGCATGTAATATTAAGAAGATAAGGAAAAAAGTTCTTGACACATACTGAGAACATTGTTGTAATAAAATTCCCGATGAGATTGAGTATGGACCAAAAGAGCCGAATTAAGTAACTTAACCTCAATACAGGACGCTTTTCTTTCACCATCCCTGAGAACAATCAAACATACAGCATTAGTTCAATCATCAATGTACTGTAAAATATATTACAAGAAAAGCTGCTGGAATTTGAATTGTAGTCGTCACTCATAACTCTGGAAGTTTGTCAAAAAAAATAGACAATATAACAGTAACAAAGAGAACACAAGACAGGGATCATGCAGATCTCTGAACTTCCTTAAGTTCAAATGAAATCAATCTACTATAATCAAACGCTAAAGCAAAATCCCTTATCTCAATAAGCACATAAAAAGAAACAAACATTTTAGAGATTTCTGTCACAGGACTTGGACTCGGGAACATCTTGGCAAGGATAAGAGTGATATGTGAGTGGGACCTGTACAAAGCTTCAGTAGTAACTAATACAGACTTGATTAGAAAAAAACAACTTCAACAAGGTATGAAATTTGAAACTTCGATGATACTTCCTAATGAATCAACAGAGTTGACTACAAACAGAAAACTTAAGACTTTTATCAAAAAAACTCAGGGACGCGTCCTCAGCCCTTTTTAATGCATTCCCATTTTTGAGATGTCCCAGGGACGGTGGGACAGGTGAAAAATTATAGCCAATGCCCTGGAAACTTGGGGATGGCAGCAATTCTCAGAGGGGATGTCACCCGGTCCCCAGAATGGTTGGGAATGTCCTTGACATCCCCTAACCATCCTGGGAAAGACCACCTGTCCCCCTTTCCCAGCACATTTAAAAAAAAAGACTCGAATGCTCTAAAAAGACTTTTTTTATATCTTTTTGTGGGCCTCCACACCTCAGCAATAGTGCATAAGTGTTTGATAAATTTCATACATGTTAAACTAGATATGTTGGTTCTAAGTGTCTAACTACAACAAGTCTGGAAAACCTGGGATAGATGCTGCACCAGATCTGGGCAGCAAGCACACCTCAATCTCACAAACACCCGGAACTTGGTAATGATATGAAAGTGATTATATTTCTGCAACACTGGATTTTTCAATGATATGAGGGGTAAACATGTCTGAATCACTGCCAAAAGCACTTATAAATCTGAAATAATCAACTACAGCTTGGTAATAAATTACACAAGCACTCAGAACTTGGTAGTGATTAAAAAAGTGGTTACAGGTCTGTAATGCTGAACTTTTCACTCATATGAAGGGTAAATAGGTCTGAATCATAGCCAAAAGCACTCAGAACTATGAACAGCTTGGTAATCTGATGCAAATAAAAGTGACTTCTCACAATACCAAACTGGCATAAATCAGCAAACACACTTGGACATACAATGCAATTCAGAAATGCTTCAAACAACATCAAAACTCTGTGAAAGGATAATGGAAATTTTCTCACACCAAGCCACTTGAAATGATACGACATCAAAGCATAAGTGAAATTACTTTGATATGACAGCCATAGGAGCAGATGAAAATCATTACAAATTTGATATAAAACCATAGTCACCAAGAGACGGGAAACGGCTATGCAGCCGACAATTTCTATTTGATTTGACAATTTCATTGCATTTATTAATTAAATTCAAATTTACAAGACAGTTGTTTTTTATTTTTTATTTTTTATTTAATTAATAAATGTAATTAAATAGTCAATTCAGATGGAAATTGTCGGCTGTATAGCCATTTCCCCAAGAGACGGGGGTACTTGTAGACACTGGAGACTGGTACCAGCACCGGTATGGCTAGTTTTCAAAAATAGTAGACAAGTGTGCTTGGAGACGCCATTTTTTAAAATATAATTTAATAATTTCCAGAAAAATAATGACATGGATCTTTGAAAATGAGAATAATAAGTCATTGATATTATTACAGTATATAGTAAAGGTAATTTCTCTTTAGACCATTAAAATAACAGATCAGTCATACAACTGTTTATGTACCTCTCAAAAAGTCTACATTGTCAATAGATCCGACCAGTATAACTTTGCATGGAATTATGTATCATCCAAAATATCAACACGAAACACTAATTTAACCTATTTTATTTATTTTCCTTCCCTTTTTACCTTTTAACACATTTTTCTCTAATCTTTTTGGCAGAAGACATCAATTTCTGGTCAGGAGATGACAGCTAAAAGAGCCCTGCATGTTGGGAAGTTTCCAAAGACGTCTCTGGTACTGGAGATATGTCTTTGTCTCCATGACGCATGTTAGGGGTTGGGAGACAGCTCTCCGGACAACCATGTATAAAACTGATCTACAACAACCTTACATAAACTTCAAATATGAATGCAAACCATTGATGGACTACTCACCCAAAACTCGGCGAGTTGCTAAAAAATCACGAGTTTTTTTGGGCGGCGAGTAGTTACGACTTTCACTCACAATAAAGACTTACTGAGTTTCTGGCAAAAACTCGCCGAGTCTGTTTTAAAAGCTCGGCCGCCTTTGCATAAAGGTGTACAACGGCCAAAATGAGTTGTATTTCATCATTTCTTCACTTGTATTTTGTTGAGGAGGAAAAACACTTGCAAACTGATTTTCATCGATTTGAAGAGGATTTGAGGCGGATTTAAAGCAGATTTGAAGTGGTTTTTGAAGAAAAATCAGATTCCCATGTAGGTTATCTGATTTTCTTTCTATATTTTTTTAAAACATTTTATTTATTTTTTGTTGCATCTAGATGAATAGAAAATCATTCCTAAGTAGTTAAAAATGATTTTGACTCGTTGGAACAAGATTTAACACTATTTTTTACAAGTTTTGTTGAGTCTTTCACTCTTTTTTTGAAGAATCTCTAGTTTTAAAACAAAAAATCACCCTAATAGTTTTTTTTATATTTTTAACTTTGAATGATGTCTAAAATTATTTAAACTAATTTAAACAGTTTGCTAAATTGTTTAACTAAAATATTAATTTTGTCTTTTCACTTTGTATGTGTAGGTTAACAGTTAACCATTAATTCAGTATGGCAACTTCAAGGAATGATTGACCACTAGAACCATGCCTATTTAGATATATAGGCACCCGTCCTAAGGGTGCTAGAGATAGGGCTTAGAGGTATGCCTATGAAAGACCAGACCCTGGATCAGTGATTTGCATTAAATGTGAAAAAGTAATTCATGGAGGCATAAATTGCCTCAAATACCACCTTGCAGGCATCGACAAGCATGATGCTAGAAGATGTGCCAAAACCATGGAAGAAATAAAAAGAGACATTAATGCCATACTTACAGTTGGGGAAGAGAAAAAAATTGCAAAGGGAGAGGGCAAAACTAGCAATGAGGGCAGCCATAGTTGAATCTCAAGGTGCTTCAGTTGACATTGAAAAAGAAGAAGAAGCACTTCAAGGCATAATTGGTTCTCATCGTGGCCCACGTATCCACAAAGTCAGCACCACCTCGGCCACCACTACTACTTCCTCTAGTAGAGTACCTGTTGCATCACCATCAAGGACACAACCTATAGGTAGTTATTTTGTGCTCAGGAACACACCTGGAGCACAACCATCATTAGAGGCCAATGGATGGAATAGGGAGGCGCATGAGAAAACAGACATTGCATGTGCTGATTTTTGGTACTTCAACATCTCATTGAATATGGCAGACAGTCCTTATTGGCTACATTTGGTCACCGTAATGACAATTTCATGAAAAGGGTACAAGGCCCCTTCTAGCAAGGATCTGGGTGGGCGGTTAGTGAATAGTATGACTCCACTCGATTTCACTTTTAATTGTTTTTCTTGTTTATTAAATCAAAATTGTGTACCTAATTTCACTTTGTTCATGTAGGTTGCTCACAAATGCAGTTGATAAGACAAAAGAAGTGGTAGAGGACCAAAGAAAAGAATTGAGAAAATATGACTGCACCATTCTTTCCGATGGGTGGACAGATGGCAAAAACCGCACCATTATTTATTTTTTGGTTGCTTGCAAGGACAATGTGGTGTTCTTGAAATTGGTTGATGCCTCCAATAAGGTGAAAAATGCAAAAAGATTGGCTGGAATGTTGGGGCACATTGTTATGGAGGTGGGAGTAGAGAATGTGGTGCAAATCATCACAAATAATGCAGCAGCATATGTGGCAGCAGGTAAAATCCTCCAAGAAAGGCACCCCACTCTTTTTTGGACACCTTGTGCAACACATGTCCTTGACCTTCTTTTGGAGAACATAACTTGATTGGATGACTCCAGTTGTGGAAGATGCAAGGAGAATCACAAAATATATTTACAATCACCCTTGGGTTCTACATTTGATGAGAAAGCACGCTCAAGGGAGAGATTTGGTAAGATATGGTGTCACAAGGTTTACAACAATTTTCTTAACGTTGCAAAGCATTCTTGGTGCATTGATATCTTTGAAAAAAAGGTTTGAGTCAAGCATGGCTAGACTCACTTTATTCAAAGAACGTTGAAGGAGAGGGTGTCGCATGTTAATGTTTTTGAACCAAAAGTGTATAAATAACCTACTGATAAATCAGAAACACAAGGACACATATTTACACTGGGAGAACCCTCCTACTCGAGGGAAAACCCCAACCACACAGCAAAAGATCTCCTTTATTGAAAGCTCAACACAAAATACAATGTTCTCAAGCTAATATAGATAATCAAAACAACTCAAAGATTGTTAACTCATAACAATCAATAGTAGAAGCTTTGAAAACTATTTAGACATAACTTGCTTAACATCTACAAGCTATACAACAAAACCTTAAGAATCTCACAGATTATAGAATATAAGAGATTAACATATCAAGAATGATCTTATGCGATCATACATCAAAGTCTAACTCAAATACAACCAGAATGATAAAATCTGTAGCAAGACAATCACACAAGAAGGACAAAATGTCGTGAAACCAGAAGAGAACACCCTCACAGCACTCTCTCTCAGAATAAATGTTATATTGCACCTCTCCCTTGAAATATCATTCAAAGCATTATCATTACTACCCAAGCTCGAAAACAGCCAAGGATAAGAATCGCGAGAAGCCAAAGAGTCATCGCACGGGGCACATCAATCACCCGATGGCAGTTACAAAAGAGTCGATCCATTTCACACGAACTCTTGCTTTTATTAATCCTTTAATATGAGATAATAAAACCGAAGGGAGGAGAAAGACGATCACTACATAACCAATGCTAGCAAGCACTGATATCACCATAGGTATGAAGGAGCTCTATCGCAGCTACCTCAAACATTAACACTTCCTCATAGCAAGAGAGAGATCATTCATATGACATAGTGTGTCTCAACCTAACAAGCACAATGAAGTTGCAACAAAAAAATGTCAATAAAAAAAATCTCATCACAGATTTTCTTAATATAAAATTGTTATATTAGCATAACAATATTCACCATAGCTACTCCCAGAGGGTGAAATAGAAAACTAAGTCATGGAGTCTCACATATGACTTTCAACATGGCTACTCCCAGAGGGTGGAATAGGGGCTTTCACCTCAAACTTCTCCCAGAGAAGAATGCATTACCACCTTGCCTACTCGCAAAGGGTGGTTCAATGGCGTTCACCTCAAACTTCTTCCAGAGAAGAATGCATTACCACCTTGCCTACTCGCAGAGGGTGGAACAAGGGCTTTCACCTCAAACTTCTCCCAGAGAAGAATGCATTAATAAGGGATTTCACCTCGAACTTCTCCCTCTCAACGAAGAACTCGTTAAAGCATATAAAGATCATCCAAATGCTGAGACTCCCTCTTAGCCGAGACTCCTTCTCAACAGCGGCAGCATTCTCATAGCTTTGATTATCACAATACCAAGAAATTAGCTCCAATATTTGACCAAGCAAGGAGCTTTTGCAGTCACACTGCTACACGAGCTTGTTGACCCTCTGCAAAGGATTCGGCACTCCCTCTGTCACACAAGCTCCTTTTGCAGTCACACTGCTACATGAGCTTGTTGACCCTCTGCAAAGGATTCGAGACTCCCTCTGTCACACAAGCTCCCTCTAAATCTGATTTCCGCAGCTGAACAATCTCCCTCTGAATGTCATTTCTTCCTCTTCGAAGAAACTAATTGCAATGACAAATTGAATAGGTTCTTCCTCTTTAATGAAGTTATGTGCCACCAATTCAGTCTCATGACTGCAAGCAGCATCCCTATGTTCATTTCTACAGCCTGCATGTCTTTGCATGTAATCTCTCATCATCTCGTTGCTTCTCGATCTGTCCTAGAAGCATTTTAGAGAGATTTGCAATAGTTCATAGAGTCAATTTGTTCATCAAGAGAAATATACAACTAAAAGCATACATGATTCACTATTCTCAATATTACAGCATGAATTAACTACATAAAATACATGATCAATATTCAAATAATTATCTCTTTATTGGCAATGCCCTTTTTCAGATTTGGGTCTTTATATCCCTTACAGTTCAGTGGACTTGACAAGCTCCAAAGATATACACCCACAGATAGCGTGCAACCAACAGCTATTGCTCAGACTACCTACTCAAGCATATCCAGAAATTCACATATTATGACTACATCTCTCAAAGAATTTTCCAAGAACCAACGCATGACAACAGATTCCTTCTCATACTTAAATAAATCTGGTTCTAGATCTTTCCTTTAACCTAACCCTGATACCATGTTAATGTTTTTGAACCAGAAGTGCATAAATAACCTACTGATAAATCAAAAACACAAGGACACATATTTATCCTGGGAAAACCCTCCTACTTGAGGGAAAAACCCAACCACGCCGCAAAAGATCTCCTTTAATGAAAGCTCAACACAGAATACAATGTTCTCAAGCTAATACAGATAATCAAAACAACTCAAAGATTGTTAACTCATAACAATCAATAGCAGAAGCTTTGAAAATTGTTTGGACATAACTTGCTTAACATCTGCAAGCTATACAAAACCTTGAGAATCTCACATATTACAGAATATAAGAGATTACATATCAAGAATCATCTTATGCGATCATACATCAAAGTCTAACTCAAATACAACCAAAATGATAAAATTTGTAGCAAGACGATCACACAGGAAGGATGAAATGTCGTGAAACTAGAAGAGAACACCCTCACAACACTCTCTCAGAATAAATATTATATTGCACCTCTCCCTTGAAATATCATTCAAAGCATTCTCATTACTACCCAAGCTTGAAAACGGCCAAGAAGGATAAGAATCGCGAGAAGCCAAAGAGTCATCGCACGGGGCACATCAATCACTCGACAGCAGTTACAAAGAGTCGTTTCATTTCACACGAACTCTTGCTTTTATTAATCCTTTAATATGAGATAATAAAACCAAAGGGAGGAGAAAGACGATCACTACATAACTGATGCCAGCAAGCACCGATATCACCATAGGTATGAAGGAGCTCTATTGTAGCTACCTCAAACATTAACATTGCATGCATAGTCTTCGACAACCATTTTGCACAAAAGGTTGCAGAGATTGTGAAGGTAACTTCAAAATTTAATATTCTTGATTCGAGTCTATCATTATTAATTTGTAACTTCATTAATTAATCTTTTTGTAATTAGTATTTGTCAATTGTAGGTGTCTAAGCCCTTGGTTAGAGTTTTGCGTTTGGTAGATGGGGATCAAACCCCAATGGGCTATATCTATGAGGCCATGGATAGGAACAAGGAGTCTATAGAAAATTATTACAAGGGGATAGACATAAATTTGATCCCATCTGGGAAATTATTGATAGGAGGTAGAAAAATCAGCTCGACAAACCCATTCCTGCAGCAAGGTACTTCCTCAACCCCTATTTTAAGTTTGGGAATTCTCACTCAAATCCTAATGGAGAGGTCATGGAGGGCCTCACAACATTCATTCAAAGGATGATACATGAGGTTGAGGTGAGAGACCTCATTGTGGCCAAACTCCAAAACTATGAGGAAGCAAGGGGTAATCTATTCTCTTCAAAGCTGGCAAGGAGAGGAAGAACCACTCAATCCCTAGGTTTAACATTTGCTATTTGGATTTTGGGGTCTAAAGTAATTGATAAATTGATAAAATATGTTTTTGCTTTTCTCTTTGCTTTCTAACTTTTCAATATTTTATTTTGCAAATGCTTGGCGGCAAAGTTGGGGTGGAAATACCCCAAATCTCCAAAAATTTGCCCTCAGAATCTTATGTCAGCCTTGTGGTTCATCCAATTGTGAGCACAATTGGAGCTTGTTTGAGGCCATCCACAAGAAGAAGAGGAACAAGTTAGCTCAAAAATGCCTCAATGACCTTGTTTTTGTGCAATATAATTTTCGGTTGCGCATAAGGTACAGGAAGCAGCAATTGGTCCAATTGATTTGGATGATATAGATCCTTACAGTGATTGGACATCACAGGAGCGACCTCCATTGTTTATAGAGGATGATGTCAATAATTTGGAAAGGCAGGCTATGGAGGAGGGGGTGAATTTGGTTTCACATTGGATGACATTGAGGAGGATGAGGAGGATGAGGAGTCATTGCCAATGCCAAGAGAAGCTAGAGGCAGAGCTACATCCAGGATGGAGGACAAGCCACAGCCTGAGTCAAACATATTGAGCAAGGAGGCACAATCACGCCCAGTGCAGACTTCTAGGACTAGGCCCTCTAGCTCTTCCTCTCCCTTAGTTTTTACTAGAGCTGGGAAGAGGAAGATGTAATTGTAATGATGTATTTACTTTTAGTTTTATAAAAACTATTTACTATTTTGCTTCCAGCCATCACATTCCTCGTGAGGATGTGATTTTGTACCCACTTTGCATTTAAATATATCTAGACTTAGCTTGTTTCTTTTGTGTTCCCAATTATTGACTCATTGGATGCATCTTCTCATTGAATTTTGTAAGAAAATGCATTTCTAACTAAAATTAAGCAATTTTTTTAGTTCCAAAGTTTTTTGTCGAGAACTGGTTGAGTTTTTCTCGACTTTTTGGTTTTGGCGAGTAGTTCAACTATGATGCAAACTATGAGTGTGCATGCAACTCTAAGCCTAGTGGCTTCACTAAAAACACCTGTGGTTCTGAATATCAATACAATAACCTAGGATACCGGGTTCGGCCCTGGACCCCCCCGGACCCGGACAAATTCGAACCAGTTCGTGGTCCGGGTCCGGTTCGACTGTGGGTCCGAACTGGCAGGGCAGGGTCCGATTTTTAACAGGCCAAATTCGAACCCGGGTTGGCATGGTTCGAACCCGGGCGAATTTGGTGAAAAAAAACGAATTTGGGTCGAATTTGCAATGAATTCCGGGCGCGGTTTTAGGGAAAACGGGTTTTTATGCCAAAATTTATAAAAATTTGGCATCCACAGCCCTAAAAAGGTGAGTTTAAAGACTTTTGTTTGCTT
>MU223464.1:328297-341986 GCA_018584345.1 Thuja plicata
ATAAATTTACATATTTTTGAAAAAACGAACCCGAACCCAAAAACCCCTTTTTCAAAATTTTGTCGAACCGGCGAACCGGTTCTTCGAACTCGAACCCGAATTCGAACCCGAACCGGCATCCTAGCAATAACAAAAAACCACCTCCACGAGGAAGCTAAAAGAGCAAACGACCTTCAAATCTGAATTTTCACCTTCTTTCCTTCCTTCTACACCTTCAAATCTGAAAACTCCCTCCTCTAGATATATGAAAGAATCCACATATAAATGACACACCCAACTTGATCTCCCTTTGTATCCACATTTGAATTGGCATTAAACATTTCTATTTAATGCTCTTACAACTCCTCTTACCATTCGCAAAAATATCAGTTGTCCATTTGTGCCACAAACATTGCTAGTTGACTCCTGAAATAGAAACAACCAGAAACTCCTTGGATGCCCAACTTGACGTTAATGCTATGGCATATGTTATAACTCCTAGAAATTATCATTTTGCCTTATTTGGTTCTACATGGAAAGCGAGTGGGTCCTACAAAATTCAATGCCCAAGTTGGCCAATTTGAAATATTTTACATTGTAGTGCCAGCAAATGCATCCAAATTTGGACAAAGTTTTAACATTAGGTGCTGACCAAAATATTTATTGAAACATTTGGCCCTTATTACAAAAATATTCAAACTACATTTATTAACCTAAACTACAGAAATTAAAAATAAAACCTATTTTTGGTTGATGAGGATACCCTATATACCATGGATACTCCTACATCATAATCAATTTCACAAACACCCAAAACCTAGAGATGAATAAAGGAGTTAATGTAGGTCATAATAGTAATTGAACACTATCAACATATCTTCCAATCAGAAAGAAACAATGAACTACTTTCAAACAAGTGTTGGAATGATCAATGTCAAAACCCAATTTCAGGTCTGATATCCAATTGTTTGCAGGTCAACACAACTACAAAATTCATCAAACACCTTCCCAAAATATAGAAGACTACCTACCAACATTACCCAGCAGCAACTTACACCACAAGCACCACCAAACAGCAACAAAGGGGCCAAGAAATGCAGGGAATCATACACAACAGATCAAGCCAGGTCTACAAGAGATAAAACTTGTATTGGGATGTGGTTTTCAGGCTAGAAACCACTCATACTCCTTCAAACTCACATGCTTGGCCTGGAAATGAACATCAATAGGAGCGGCTAGTGTAGACTAATCAAAACCATCAATATTTGTAGTCAAACAAGCGCATCAACTTAACACAAATGTTATATGTTAAGGTTCTATATTGTATGTATACATCCTTCATCTATGTTTTCAACTCTTTATACAAAATATATTTTAAATTTTCCCTATATTTTATATAGACATCCCCTTTTCTGTCCCCTAGCCCTCCCCCAAAATTGGCAAAAAACTTCAAGGAGGGGTGAATTAAATAAGGAAAGCATTGAAGATGATCTCTCTAAACGGATTTACAGAGATGAAGAGGATCAACAGCCTATGCAATTACCAGTTGAACAATATGGATTGGGATTCAAAATAATGAAAAAGAAAGGATACGATGGACACAGTGGTCTTGATGCACAAATATAAGGTGTTATATAACCCATTATACTGAAGATGCGACCCAAGAATAGAGGTCTTGGATTTGTACCATTACAAATTGGCTCGTCTAGTACCAAGTTACCCTTGTGTGAGAAAGGGAGCACTTTTAACGAAGATACAGAACCTGAGGAAAACCATATTGAGACTGATTCTAATGAATGGGAGTGGGATTCTTATTCATCTAGTTCCTACACCCTAGATAATGTATTTATTAACCTTGATGAATTACCTTTGAGAAGAGTTTGGTCCTTGTCACACCAACCCCTAACCATATTAAAGGCAGTCAATAGCCTCACCTACTACTCGCCATATGTAGACCCAAAAACATATGGCTGGTATAATGGACTATAAAAGGACCTTTCCTTTCCTTTTCACCAAGGAAAAACAAAAAACGTGGTTAACACCTGCAAAGCAACCAGAAAGAACCAAACAAATGACTGCTACCATACAGATATGAAAAGACATAAACTATTGCGAGTATGTGACAAGGGTTTGTCTCAGTACCTAAAGAAGAAAGACAATTAACAATTATGATATAGCCAAGGAAATCCTTCAACTTCTCAAACCCCTCATTTAAAAAAACCCAAATGACTGCTACCATACAGATATGAAAAGACATAAACTATTGCGAGTATGTGACAAGGGTTTGTCTCAGTACCTAGAGAAGAAAGACAATTAACAATTATGATATAGCCCAGGAAATCCTTCAACTTCTCAAACACCTCATTTAAAAAATCCCAATAAAAAGAACAGATAAAAATGTTAGATCTTTAATCTCATCTACCACAGAATCGCCGAGTAAAGCGTATATACCCAAAAATTTGCAGCCCAATTATAGTCTGTATCAAAACCTACAACTCTACAAAAACAAAATTGCTTTCGAAACCAAAAAAATGGCTTGAATTTCACAATCTATATATCAATTTTACATTCCAATTTGCGAAGGACTTGGCATATACAGATAAATTCAGATTTTATAAATCGCTGAATCAATTTCAAAAAAACTTGCAACAATTATGATAAACATCCTACATTACCATTTTCAACGTATGCCATGGTTCGCAGATCGTAATCGCAAGAATTTTCTCACAGACACGGATATGTCAAATACAACGAGGAAAGCCCATTTATATGAACGTTTGCGTTCAAGGAAAGTTCTACAACATTTAGATTACAATTTTGAGTCATTTGACAGGGAAATTACACAATTGACTTTATCAACGACTTCTCTATGGCGGCATTCTCACGGCGAGTTGCAATGGGTACACACATTTGAAGAGCATAGAAATTTTTTAATTTATTTTAATAATAAAAATATTTTACTTTGAAGAATTATTTTATGTATATTGGATGACTTATTTTTCTCTCTTCTTCTTTCTTTTCTTTTTGTATTCTATAGTTATAAGTGAAGTGTATCACCATAGCTAATTTCAGGCATGTATAGTCTAAATTATTCATTGGATTTCAACTCTTTTTTTTTATTGCCTCTGTATGCGAGTTAGCTACTTAAAAAATATTTATTTGGCTTTTGGGTATAATGGAGCTCCTTGTAAAATTCATTAAGCGTCAAAGGGTCAAAAAGTGCCTATTTTAAAGTGTCACTCAATACATGGCCCCTTTTGCACCATTAGGGGAAAGTCCCCAGTAGTTGTTAGGGGGTCCAATAACCATGACATTTTTGTCATGTTGACCCCCCAATTACTAACACTAAAGGAGCCCCAAAATAAAAGCACATGTACCAATAGTTGATCACACATGTACTAATAGCCGATCATTTTTTACCTTTTTTGGTTGGTAATTGGCCCATTTGTGCACCACTATTGGGACATTTTGTAACGACTACTAAGACATTTGGCCACAAGTACGGGCATTTTTTAGTAAACGACTATTGGTGCAAGAACATTGCATGTACCGAGTGGCACTTTGAAAAGGTCACTTTTTGACCACTCTATGTTCGACGATCTCTACAGAGAGATTTGTGAATACCTAGAAGTTGAAACCTTAGCTTTAAGCTCTTAACTCACATACTGAGCTACACCGAAAAAATTATCAAAATCTGACTTACGATTTAGGAGTTCTAGGTGAGCAAAGTTAGCCTGGGCAGCTACTGGGGACTTTCCCTAGTCATTTGCTTAGACAACCAAAAAAATTGCACAATTGATCCAATAGTTTTAACAAATGCCCCATTAATCCTGCAACTTTTGCACAAATGCCCCAATAATGGTGCACTATTAGTACCAATAAACTTGCATAAATGATCTAATTGCTAACCTTTTTTCCATAAAATGGGTGGCTATTGGGTCATAGATGATTTTCTAGTGGGCTTTTAGTTTTTGAAATGTAGTAATATCTCCTACTTATCAATAAGAATTTTGTTGATTCTAGGGCGGCACTTCCTAAGGGAGAGAATGTGGAAGACCATAGTGTGTGTGACCCCTACTATCTTGTAAAGGCAAGTGCGATGAAGAGGGTTTGTGATCGAGTGTAGGCCTCTCCATTCGATCAAGTAATGATGATTGAATGGTACCAGGTGGGTTTTTGGTTTTTTTGTTTGTTTGTTTGTTTGTTTAGTTAATATGTCAATTATAGAAGGGTAATAGCTGGGGGTATCCCAATTTTAGAATTGAAGACAAATATGGTCAGGTTTATAGTAGGTTAGCAATAGTCGGGATGTTGTAGTTGGGGGTTTTGTAGGAAGGTTGTTTTTGTTTTTGCTTTGTAGTGTGATTACAGTGGCATAATTTATGACGCTATAGAAGGTTAAATGTATATATAATATATATACGATGTAAACTCTTTTTCTAATATAATACCATGGTGTAGCCCCATATGCAATTTATCGGTCAAAAAAAATGTTGTAAATATTATATATTTTTAAATATCAATGTATCTATAGTTAAAAAAAATTCTTGGCTTTGAATAATTTTGGTGAACATGATCACTTCATTTTGTCTCTCAAAATAATCATTGTATTAAATGTAGACACTTAAAAATGTTCAATGTTGGTGGCACCACTTTTTAACATGTCTTCTATGTCACGCGTTTGATCTTCATCATTCATCGACATCATGTCATTTTTTCTATTAATCAAATAATGTTAATTATTTAATTAATCACTATTATGTCATCTTTTCTCATCATTTCTCATCAATTTAACCCTTGTTGCTCTTTGTCATTAATCTAATTAAATAATTACACCAATTATTTAATTTGTATCATTAATTCGTCCTAGGGGGGTAATTATCTAATTATTTTCCCACCTCTTATCCTAACATGTCTCCTTGGAATAAATAAATCACATTTATTTATCTCATTTCTCTTTTGTCACAATTAAATATGAAATATTAATTGCCTAATTTGCTAATTTGGAGGGATATTAATACAAATATTTGATTTTCCTCTCCCTTTTCTAATTCCACTTGCCATTTTTTCTTTTTGATTTGTCTCATCCTCTACCTTACCCTTTTGGATCCCACTTGACTTTTCTTTTCTTTTGATGTTGTTCATTCGTTATCTTTTGATTTTGTTCATTCATGTGCCATTGAAAATCTATAAATTGGACTCTTAATTATTATTTTGGCTAACCACGATATTTCTAATATCCTTGTTGTCATTCTATCAAATTATCCTTCGCTTTTTATCATATTTGTGCACTCGTCCACATTGAGAGTGATGTTAATTTAGAGGAGAAAGAAAAACAATGGAGTGGTCGAATGAAGGGTTAGCATATAATTTATTTGTATTTTGTGTTGGTTTTATGCATTTTGAATTCATAGCTTCATCGATGAGACTAGAATTTTATTTGCATGATAGAATAGCCTTTTGTGGTTGGCTTATCATGTTTATTTATAATGCTAACTTTCCTAGTCAACATTTTGGTGAATCTGATGTGAATAGGCTATAAATTTGATGAATTTTGGAAATTTTGGTGTGTTTTTGGGTATGAATTTTGTTTCTGCACACTTGGCTAATATATTATGCACCTGAGAGTCTTCCTACGCACTTGAGATAAACCTACACACTTGCAGTCCATATCTACACCCTTCACCTATAAATTGTGCACTTGCAGCAATTTTCTATGTAGTTGCTCATTTTCATTATTGTCTACATGTAGGGTTTATTTTATGCATTTTTTTTGTTATTGTTTGCATGCAGGGTTTCTTTAATGTATAGGGCTTAATATTGACAAAAAATTATATTTTTGTTTTCATAAAGGGGTTTCAAATGAACAATAATATCATTTAGCCTAATTAGGGGTTTGAAATGACAAGAGGTTCAAAAAATTATATTTTTGTTTTCATAAAGGGGTTTCAAATGAACAATAATATCATTTAGCCTAATTAGGGGTTTGAAATGACAACAACCTCTTGTCTAGCAGAAGAGGTATGAATGAATAGAAAGTGACAGATAATGAACCTCAATCATCACTTAGATCTAAATATGAGGTTCAATCAATCAATTACATGCAAATCTGCTTGTTTTTAGTAAATTTTAATAATTTGGACATCATGTTGGGCACTTGCACTTGTTTATGTGTACTTGCTTCTATTTTTGCACACTTGAAATGATTTCCTACATAGTTGCATGACATCATGTGCACTTGTGATAGGTTATTGTGCAATTGAGGGGGATTCATGTACATTTGTTTGATTTCTTATGAAATTGATTGGTAATAATGGTATAAATTACCTTAGATGAGGTGCATAATGGTATATGTGGAGGTCATTTCAATGCTCTAAATTTGGCAAAGAAACTCATCAAAGTTAGATATGATTGGTCTGCTATGGAGGAATATGCCCATAATTTTATAAAATAATGTTATAAGTATCAGATGCATGGGAATCTGATTCACGCACTAGCACAAGATTTGAAACCTAGTGTGTCTTTATGGCCATTTTATCAATGGGGCCTAGCCTCATAGGAAAAATCATCATACTTCCTACAATGGCCACATGTTTATAATCATTTCCATTGATTATTTTACTAAATGGGTTGAGTTCATTCTAATGACATATATCACCAGCAAGAAAATTGCTAAATTCATCCTGAACTACATCATATGCTAGTATTGGATCCCTTTGGAAAATCTTATTGATAATGGGCATCCATTTAAAAACCAGGATGCAAAGGAACACTATGATAAATTTCCTATTCAACACATCTTTTCTACCTCACATTATCCATAGAGTAATGACCAAGTTGACGCGTCGAATAAAACTATCATCAAGGTCCTAAAAAAGATTGTTAATGATGGTAGTCAAGATTGGCATTTACAGCTAAATCCTATGTTATGGGCCTAATACACTAGCATCTGCAATCCTAATAGTGTTAACCCCTACTCCCTTATTTATGGTGTTGAAGCAATGCTTCATGTTGAAGTTGAGATCTCATCATCGAGAGTCACTTTGCACCATCTGATTGATGAAGAGAACAATAGTATACATATTACATGAGTCAAAAATGTTAGATGAGAGATGACAAGATGCCTTAATCTACGTCCAAGTATATCAAAATCATCTTTGGTGGAATTATAATAAGAAATTTATATGTTGACTCTTTGACATTAGAGACTTGGTCCTTAAAGTGAATCCCAAGAATCACCAAGTTGGAGAAAAGCTAGGCAAATTTGAGCCTAACTAGTTAGGACCTTTTATTGTCACTACAAATTATAGGTTAGGAGCATATCAGTTGGCAATGCTAGAGGGAGAATCATTGTTGGATCTAGTCAATAGCATGCACCTTCACAAAAATTTCACATGATTTAGAAGAAAAAAAATTCCTTGATCAAAACCTAGAAAATAGGTGTCTTTTATGAAAAAAAAAGAAATCATTTTCCCTATAGAGAAAACTTGACAAATAAGCGCTTGGGGTAAGTATCATGGTGAAAAACCTGGTAAACATGCATCACATGTATCAAGTCAATGCTTTGTCATTTATCTTGACTCTCTCTATATTTGACTTGCATTCATAAAACACCTTCTGTCCATTCCTTGATTTGAACCTATTCTCCTCTTGTGGCTTGAGACTAGTCAATATTTAGTGGCATTCCCTTTTGACCCAATTTGTACATATTGTAGTTTCTTTATGCTTGGTCATGTTGATATAACCTTAGACTTGACTAGAGGCAATTTCGTGAACATGGCTAACAAATAGAGTCATAGTCGCCAATAGATTAAAGGATGCAACATGTACATATTTAAAGTCCTAAAAATTATTTAAAAATATAAAGTCCTAAAAAATCCCTAAAAATTTGTATAAAGTTCTAAAAAAATCCCTAAAAATATATAAAAATTTCCTATATTTTTTTTTAAAAAATATTTTTCAAAATATTCTAAAGAAAACATTAAAAAATTAAGTTACCAAACCCCTATTTTTTTTAAAAACATTCAAAATGAAAAATAACTAGTCTTTGCATTTCATCAATAAATCATTCCTAGCGAAGACAAACATCAGAGTCGACATACAGAGGAGAGGCAAAATATTGCACTTCACAAATCAAGCATCAACTAACAAACTTACCAATCACGTCAATAATCAAACTGATTAAACTTGTCATATCAATTAATCAATATTAATCAATCATTTATCAAACTATCAACTATCTTATACAGGGTGTAGTGCACTCAAAACCAAATTGTATTTGTCTTAAATGGGGTACGTCATTCTAGAAACTAGACATCCTAATTGTCTTATCAAACAAAAACTATCAACTTTGACAACAAGATCAGAATGGTTGTTGGCTCGCTTAGTCTAGTGAGTTTTGTCTTTCATTGATTTATCTTTGGTCATATTCCTATGCTACTGAAGGATGTCATTGATTGATGAGAGTGGCTGAGATGGTTCACGATGTTTTATTTAATCTTTTAATTATGGGATATTTTCATGAAGTTTTGGGGCAAGTATGTCTTGGGTTTTTGTGTTGGCACGTTCACTTTGTGACTATCACACATACCTCTATCTTTAACATACAAATGTTTCAGGATGGATTGAAACATTCCTTGTCTATAACATGTCTATGTTTTGCAAAGGTAAAACATTATCGCTCTATTTTTATATGTTGTGGTGTGATGCATCCATTTTCTATATAAAATAAAGCTCTGTACAGATAAAGTGCACTTATGAAAGTAAGGTTTCATCATTACTAATTGTTCCCTATCTAATTTTTGTCTCTTACTAATGCTTCTTTAGTTCATCTCATGGTCATCTTGGTCTAGTACTCTGGTACACAAAAACAAGGGCATCTTGCATTCACAATATGTTAGGGTCCATGCATATCATTTTCATCCATCTCATATATTCATAGCATATAACACAAGAATTATCTCATCTTGTGTATAAATGTTAGTGTCATAATCCAAAAAAATACATCCATATAACTGCATTTATAAGCCTCATCATAATCTATACATCGCATGATACTAGCATATGTATATAGAATCCATCACAACATCATCAAACATGGAATCATATAAGTATCATCATATAGAAAAATAAAGCATGCATGTATCATACGCATCATATAGTCTATATCCAACAGTGCATCACATATATATATCATAAAATGTATCAAAGTACAAAAATTAGGTTTTTCGTATCAAGTGGAGCTCATAGGCTTGGTGTGAGATCAAAAGAGTCTACATCATATTTAAAAAGAAAAGTCTCACTATAATTAAGGTGGATGATCCTCTGCTCTCTTGATCCTCCTAGACCCTATCTTGTTTAGAGGGAGAAGCTCCTCCCGTCCTCAGCTATGTCTATCCTAGCCTAGGTTCCCTCATTGGTCCTATCACTCCCCCACTACTCTATGTTATCTGGTAGCGTATCCTGATATATGAACAACCCTCTAACCTATGTGAGGTTGTGTAACTCAAAGTCTACTACTCTAGTGGAACCTCGCTCTCATATAAACCTTGTCAATACATAACCTCCTATCTTGCCTGATACAACTGATCTAGTGCATCATGTATGGTGAGATCATGTACATAATCAATGAACTCTCATACAACCTCCTATGCTTTATATACCCTAGACAAAGTTGTAACTTGAGAGGCTACAAGACTAACCATCTTCTCTCTATTGTTAGAATGAACAAGCACTAAGAGGGCGAGGTGAATCAGTATAAATAAATACTTCAAAAATTCCACCACCAGTCAAACAAAACTAACCAACAACTTCAACTAATAAAACATGCAACTTGATAATACCAAATAAAAATAAGCAACATCAAACATCCACACAATTATCCCTTATGACACATATTTTTACGTGGAAACCTTTGTTAGAGGGAAAAAACCAGGGTGGGGATGATACCCATAAATCACCTTACTGCAATAAAAAGTGTTTGCATTGTTAGGAGCTTAGAATACCCTTTCTAGGCTTCACCCTATTAAAAGTGACTAGTACCTTGTTAGAAGTACCAACAGACTTGTTAGAGTCTACCTTATTAGAGGAATTCAACCTTCAGTAAAGAAGTTACCCTGTTAAAGGATTTACAATGAAGACCTCTTAAGATCTACCCGGTTAAGAGATTTAACCTGTTGCAACTGTTAGGAAAACAAAAATAATGATGGTTTTTAGAATGACACTGATTTCCTATCATATCCTTTCTGCTCCTTTTCTCTTTGATGCTTTACTGATCTCTTCTACTTCAATCTCTAATCATTACACTTCAAAATATGACCGCAACCCTAAATCAAATGATTTATCTCACCTTATATCCTCTGTTCTTAAGTCTGTTAAGAATTAAAAACTTTCCTTTCGAGTCAGCACAAGATACTTATCAACCTCCATGAAATCAGTGTCAATCATACCTAACACATTGTCTCCAAGTGTAATATACATTAACATAAATAATAGTCGGCCTTAGATCCACCACCTTAACTATTTCATCATGATATTATGATCGGTGACCCAATAGGTACACTGTCTTCCACACCAAAAACATAAATCACTCAAAACATAGATTTAGCTTGTGTGATTAGAACCATGCCTTTCTCATATCATATTAATGTCTTCTCTAAGATTGCATCATCTGATTTGCACTACAACTCGACTGCTACTCATTTATTTGACTAAAACATGTTCTTCATGTTCATCTCTTGTACACCGATCAATATAATTCTTATATTTGCCTTTACCAATCATGTACATAGCTTATTGATTGTTCCAATCAAATTAATTGAAAATGTTGCCATTAATGACAACCAATTATGAATCTACAAGTGACCGATCTTCAGATCTCTATCAAAAACTGCCATAATGCCAACAATCTCCCCCTTTAGCATTGATGGCAAAAAATCTAATTTTTTTTGCCATGCATAAATCTATAAGTATTGACCTTCATACAATATGTACCAATATCAACCCATTTAAATCAGACTCCCCCTTACACTATGCATGCTTTCACATCTATCTCCTAATACACATCATCTATCTCCCCCTTTTTGTCAACAATGACAAAGTATCATAAATACATACTAGAATTACATTCTATCTAAGACATCCTTGAAGAGTGTATTTGCTAACTCCAATGACTTTTCCCAAGACTAGTAAATGTTCCATAGATAGAATTTTTCCATGTATAACCAATGTTGACCCTTCCATGTCATTCAAAGTACTCACCTCTGGTAGACTTAGAATTGATTCAACATCACTCACATTTTTTTGCACAAGATCTATTGTGGGGGCTAGGTAGGTCTGCAACTCCATAAGTGTGATAGTTCATTTATCTTGCTCTGCTTGTAATTGCTTCATTGTGTGAGTAATCATTTTAACCTTAGCATTGTATGCTGAAAATGAACTAGTTAGGGGATCAAACCTTTCAACCAAAGCATTAAGCTCATGTTGAGCTTCCTCTATCTTCTTCTCCAGATCCTTTGTAAAAGATGTAAACTGTGACACTTTTAAAAGTAACTTTCCTACCTCCTGTAGGATACTTTTAACTTTGTTCACTAGAACTGCAAGTGACTCTTTTTCTACCAATATAGTCTCTTTCAACTTGATAGTTCGAATCTTCTCATAATCTCTCATAGTCAATTGTAGTCCGTAAACATGTAATTCACAAGCCTGCATGAAACATTAGTTTAACATAATTCTCAATCAAATTTGAAAGATCTAACAAGGTTAATCAATTTTGAAAATGAAAGCAAATTAAGAACGTATCATGGATCTCTAGCTAGAAGGATTAAATGAATGCTCTCCATTGCAGAGCATCCTAAAGTGACAACCCGTAGAACGAGAATTATACTTAAGAATGGTGAAAAAGATGGATCTAAGATGCAAATATATGTAAATTAAGATGAATTGCCCTATTTTATGCTCAAAATATATTTAAAAGTGGATGAATTTGACATTATGATGATACTACTCAAGAATTCTTTAATGCTAAATGCCCAATTCAATATGCAATTAAATGTGAATGCTTACTCTAAATGTGAATTGGTGAGTTTACACTAAGAAATGCCTTCTATTTATAGGAATTACCAAGGGTAGGGGGTGAGTTTGATTAACCACGATCAAAGTAGGGTTGAGGTTGAGGTTAAGGTTGAGTGATGGGTTTCAAATAGGGGGACAAGATGACAAAATGAGTGGCGAGGATAACAAAGGTTAAATGAGTGGCTAGGATAGAAAAGCCTTGGAGTGATCCATATGCTCTTCATCCTTTTTTATCATTGGCTAATTGATTCTTTGTCCTCTTTGTTCAAAGAAATTAGGATTTAATTAATTAAATTAGTCATGTAAGGGGATTAGATGAGTTGCATTTGATTTATTTTATTGAACTATATAACTAATTAATTTAATCAATTTCATAGTTTAATTAATTCCTTTTGGCTTAAATTTAATTAATTAATGGATTTGTTAATTAATCCATGATGTTGACTTGATTTGACCCCTTTGACTATGGTTGACCATGTTGACTTTGTATGACCAATTTAGGGTGTCTACAAATGTCCCTCTTTGAATCAATTTGTGAAGCGTGTTGGTTCAAAGAATACCTAATGTTTGATGTCTGATATTGATTCGCTGTCCAATTTGATGTGATACTAATGATGATAGTCTGATGTGAATCTCTGATATGATGATGACGATATGATGTTGATATGATACTAATGTGATAGTGACATCATGTCTTTGATAATGTGATACCTTTATTGTGAAAATTGTTCCATTTTGATGCCTTAATGTAAAAAAAAAAGAATTTTGACGTTCGATGTCCCTGATTTTAAAAAGTGCTATGATTGGTAAAACTATGCACCCCAGTGCTAGTATGCCCCCTCAGGATTAAAATTGAGATGATGTTGCAAGCATTAGCGCTAAAAAATGATTTATTATGATTGCAAAAAAATTGATGAATGGCAGCCATGTCGATTTGAATCCCAAAAAAATGAGGAATGTTAAAGTTTAGAACAATGCTGCAAAGTGTCATGAGTAAAAATTCTCCTTAGTGAGAAAAAAAAATCCGTCCAAAATACCCTCAGTTCGCAAAAAGTGACAATGAAAAGGTGAGAAATGCATTTTGAAGTTCATTTTGCAACTTGGTGTTTTGAGTGTTGTTGTGTAAAGTGATTGTGAAGTTGAGAATGGTGGTTCTCGTGGCAGATCACCGGTTTGAGAGGGTTCACTGGTATCAGATACCGTAGGAATACGACCCCCTAGTATGTGTCTTAAAAATCCATCTTTTTTGCATGATTTTTTGTTTTTGAAAAAAACTAGGGTTTATAGAAATGTTTGAAAATTTTGAGGAATTGATGAAAAAAATTGTGAAATGTGTTGTTTTGTGTCATGAAATGATGAAATTAGATGAAATTGGAAATGGGTTTTCAAATTTTTTTTGAAAATGCATAAAAATGTGTTTGAAGGGGCTCGGGTGAACTAGCATCGCGCTCGGGCCAAGCTCGCTCACACCAAGGCGAGCCGAGCGAGCAGAGCTCACACCCGAGCGAGCAGAGCTCACACCCGAGCGAGCCGAGACTCGAGAGAGGAGGTGGGCGCGGGGGGGAAGGTAAGTTTGGGGTTTTTTAATTTTTTGTTTTTTGTTTAATTTTTAATTTTGGAATTTTATTTTTTTAAATT
>MU223464.1:342121-358053 GCA_018584345.1 Thuja plicata
TGGATGATGTTTGATTTCTTTTGATGAATTTTGATTGTGTTGATGATTTTTTTTTTTTTTTTGACGAGTTTTGATTGTTTCGTTGATTTCACGATACGATTGTTTTCTATTCGATTGTCGGGTCCCATTGTAGACAAAATTATAGGATGAAGTTTAAAAGTATCATGTGTTAACCAGAGGTGTGTAATGTTGCCTTGATTTGTGTGATGAAAATGATTTGTCGTGAGAGGTGTGATGTTGTTTGTTGTCAAGTTTTGAGTGAATGGATGAATGTGAGGATATGAATGATATGTCAATCAATATAGGATAATTTATAATAAATACATGTTGTGTTGATGTCAACTCAATAGGATAGAATAGATGATAATTTTCATCCTCGCGATATAGAGGTGAAAAAGTCGATGCACTCGTCGAGATCCTATAAATCTCATATGAACAAGTAGATACTAGAAAATGATTGACTTGAGATAATTGATCTGATATTGATGTTGGATGTATGACTATAACAGGTTCAGCTAGATAAGCTGAATGAGGGTGGCGTACCCTAAACCCTTAGCATTGATTGCATGTTTATCCCTAGAGGACCGACACGTATTCTGACGATGTGGATTGGGATATTTGTTGAGTATGCCTCAGATTCGACTGAATCAGGCACTATTGATAGCAGTGGCAGAGAGGTGACATAATGACCATAATACCTTTCATATTCCCACCAGAGAGATGACTATCACACCCAAGGATACATATCGGATTTTTTAGATCCCAATTATGGGAGAGTTAGTGCACTTTGATCCTCATGATGATGGAGCCGCAGTACGTTGAGTATTTGAGGATGATCAGATTGGAGGCTATACAATGACATGGGATACGACGATGCAAAGACATTATGCCCCACTTCCCGCAATTCTATCAGCCTTGATTGGAGGATTCCTCATTCCTTATCGAAGAGCGCATGGATTTCACATTGGTTGGGGTTATTTATTGGAGGATACACTTACTAGACCACGCCCCTTCGCTTGGGGTACATGTATTATAACACATTTATATCATGAGGTTCATCAGGTGGTATATGAGTGTGCAACAACTTTATCAATCAATGCCATAGTATTATAGATTTGGGTATGGGAGCATCTTCTAGTGACCCAACAAGTTGCAGAGAGCATGAGAGGAGGGTCAGCCCTTCACCTATGGATATAGTGGTTTGATTGTCCAGCCGAAGCTGGACAAGTTAGAGCATTGGAGGAGACAGATTGATGATCTAGATACTGTCTAGTGGAGACCTTATTTGGGATGTGAGGAGTGGTGTGAGGATCACCAAGAGGTTTTATATATGTTCACATTGAGATGGTTTCTTGTTTGCATGCCTTACATTATTGAGAGATTTATAATTACTAGAGTATGGTGACAGTTTGGACAGACTCAGGGTTTGCCTCAGGGATTAGCTATGTTTGCATGTACCTAAAAGGAGATGTGAGGCCTACCCTAGCCCGTCATAGCTTAGTACTGGTTTTCTTTTCTATACTTTTTAGTTGATACTAATTTTGGGATACTTAGACTATTTGGAAACATGTTATTATTTAAGGATTTGTTAGATCCTATGTTATATTTATTCAACATTTTGATTATGATGTTAATACACTTATGTGATGCTTTATGTTAGTTAATTCAAATTACTTATATGATTAAGTTCTTAATGATGGATACATATATTAGATGTTATTATAATGCAGATTGATTTAGGAATTCATGTTAATGTATATTGAGATTAAATGCAGATGTTGTTTAAGTTATGGTGAATCATTGAAAATGCAAAGTGTTAGTGAATACATGTTTGATTTATCTCATTTATCATGCTATGTTTTATATGGTTATTTATTGGACTATTAATGTTTGCAATGAGTGTGCGGGAGATTGACCATGGTTTTAAAACAGGGAATCAAGAATGGACCTATTTCAATTCTGTAAAGCTAAGGTTCTATCTAGATAAAGAGACATGAACCTCATTTTTATGTATATTATTTGTAAAATTAATATGCACGAGTGTGTTTAAATTGAATTTTTAAATGTGTAATTAGTCATGACTTATGTGTTATTTGTGTTGTGTCACTTGACACATGTGTGTTTAATGTGTTGGCATGACTTGTAAATGTAACTAGGATAGATATGACACCAACTAGAGAGTTAACTTGTTGATTTCTCATGCTTACCCCAGGGTTTGGAAATATTAGATTGAGTCAAGTTAGTTGAATTTCGTAGGTTGACTTCTGGTGAGGTTTAGGAGGGTCAAATAAGCTTCCTGAAGGTAGTTAGGGTCAAATTTAACCACCCCAATTAGTACCCTAGGGGTTAGAGGTCAATTTTAAGTCATTATGAGGCCCATAACTCCTTTATGGAACCTCCAAAATATCTCATATAGAAAGTGGTGAAAATTGGAGTTTAGGAAATTTGGTCAAGCCATCTCTTCTTTCCCATGTGAGCCTTTAACTCCATTGATGAAGGGAAATGAAAGTGGGGAGATGGTGTTGGTGTTTGAAAATGTTTATGCTATCTAAAGCTACCAATATGTCTTGAGACTGATGTTAGGAGTGGTTAGTGTTAGATTTGAGGAAAACAAATCCACCCAAGAACACTTGCATGCATGACTGTCACAAGAAAGAAGCAAAGACAGAAGAGAAGAATGGCTATGGAGGCCAAAAAGCCAGAGGAGACATCGTATGCAACAGAAAACAATATGTTTCTATGATTTACAATGTGATGTGAAAACTCTATAAAGAAAACTAAGAGGTGAATCCTTATAAAAGGAATCACGAAACCCTAAAAGGGAAAACCTAAGGTTAGCTTAAGCAACTAGAGTGAATAGGTGAGTTAGTAATTAGATCATAATGATTTAATTAATAACCYGATAGACTATTACTCTAACACCCCCCCTTAAGATAAGCTTAGGGAGAAGCAAAACCTAGGAAACTACTGCAGAAAGCAGGAAAGATGGGTCCCGGCAACAAGGCCTGATCAGGTACCCAAGTACAAGAAATGAACTAGATGAAGGAAACTAAGCCTTCAATCTAGGAAAAGTCCCAAAAAGAGGAACAAGAATGAGCAAGAAGCATCTCCGAAGCATGGAACTGTAAACTAGGTTTGAAGAGACTGTTGGAACCCCCACTGAAGTGCATGACCAGGTAGAGAAGACAATGTCTGAAGAGTTGATCAATCGAACCAGGAAGTAATAGAACCAACAGGTGAACCCCCCATAATGCTGAACTGGGAGAGGTGACAGGAACACTGAAATGCAATGCCAGAAACATCTGCAGAAAATAGAACCAGGAACACCAACAGTGCAATAGAAGTACAAACACAGGATAAAGGGTAGTGTCACCAACACACAACATGGGCTAATGTCGTGGAAGGTACGCTCACTTGACAAAGGTGGATGCACTTAAAATGGCATAATCATCATAACCCCCCATGGCACTTTATAACAGAGTGCGAGTACAAAAACCATACAAGGTGTACAAGATCTCAGAAATGCAGAAGTAGGCACTTTATCTCAGTGCGTTTATAGAACAAAGATGCAACAGTGGAAAAGCATACAAGCTCAGAAGTCAGAAAGAAGAGTGAGCTAGAAAAATAGAAGAAGAGATCCCAGGACCTGTAGAACCAAGCAATCTGCCAGAGTGCAAAAACTGCCAAACTCAAAGGAGAGAAAACCTGAAGTAGAATCTAGAAAAAATACCCCTGCAACTGAATAGTTCACTGAACCAGCTTTTCGACGATATCTGGTTTGCCAAAAACGGAGTCCGGATGAGCCAGATATGACTCCCGGAAGGCAAAAACAAACATCGGACTTCAACAGCAAAAAATCCTATCAAAACAGAAGACCCAAAATTCCTAATCACCATAGTCGGAAAGAGCTCAGAAAGAGATTTTTGACGATATAACGAAGTCCAAAAAAGGCCTCCGTATGCTCCAGATAGAGCCAAAAAGGCGATAAGGGCCCAAAAAAGCACTAAAAAACTAGTTTGAAGCCCCAGGGGTTAAAAAAATGGGCCCCCGGGCGCATGGCACGCGCCGGGGGCTGGGTCGAAGCCCCTGGTCCGCCACAAGACCTGCGGCTAGTAATATATGCCCGCAGGTTTAAATAAAAAGCGCCACCAGTAGAGCGGTGATCGTCGGCGGAGCGGCGCAGACACCGAAGCAGGGCGGCGCAGGGGGCTGGCGGGGCGGCGCGGGCCGCGAAGTGGGCCGCAGGGGCGGTAGAGCTGGCGGTGGGGACCGGAGCGGCGGGGGCCGCTGGGAGGTGAGGTTCGGGGAGTGAAGCGGCGCGGAGTCTGGGGGCCGGCGGAGAGGGCAGTGAGCAAAGTGGCGGGTCGGTCACCGGCCGGCGGCGGCGGAGCGCCGGTGGCTCGGCGGTGGCGCGGCAGCGGCCAAACAGAAAATCTAAAGACTGCGTTTTAAAATGCATTAAAAATCATTAAAAAAAATGATTTTTTTTATTTTTTTCTCGAAAATCGTGTCTGTACGGCCTTGGAAGGCCAAGAAATTTCTCCCCGAGGCTCCGGTGTCCAAATCGGACATGTCTTATATGGATTCTGGGGTGTTTGGGCCTTCTGGACGCAACCGTGAGGTTGGTTTTGGTCCAAAGTGCCTCAAAAAACAAAGAACCCCCCCAGAACCAAAGAAAAAAAGCCAGAAAAGAATGGTGATTCTACAAACCCTCGCTTGCTTCAATCAAAGCCAGAACAGCGAGCAACAGGAGAGCTCTGATACCATGTTAGATTTGAGGAAGACAAATCCACCCAAGAACACCTACATGCATGACTGTCACAAGAAAGAAGCAAAGACAGAAGAGAAGAATGGCTATGGAGGCCAAAAAGCCAGAGGAGACATCGTATGCAACAAAAAATAATATATTAATAATATGTTTCTATGATTTACAATGTGATGTGAAAACTCTGTAAAGAAAACTAAGAGGTGAATCCTTATAAGAGGAATCACGAAACCCTAAAAGGGAAAACCTAAGGTTAGCTTAAGCAACTAGAGTGAATATGTGAGTTAGTAATTAGATCATAATGATTTAATTAATAACCTGATAGACTATTACTCTAACAATTAGCTCCAAGTATGGAAGCTCTGCAAGGCAACTAGACCAACTATAGGGACAAGACTGCCCTCTACACTTTTGGCTCTGCAAAACCAAGGTGGGTGCACCTAATCCAGATAACATATAACTCTTCACAACTCTTATTCACTATGGATTACAACAACAAACGATGGTAAGAAAGTGCTAAATACTAACTAGGCATCCATTGACTTTCTATTACCAAGTAGGACATACAACCAACAACCATAGGTTATGAAAGAACTTAGTAATGGTTTTGATGTAAATTTGCAGAATATAGCCAAACTCTATCAGACATGCATCAACAAAGAGTAGAAAATCTTTTGATCAATGCCTTATCCATTGGGTAACTTCTTCAATCCAAGTACTGAAATAAAAGACAACCTACTGGCAAGGGCTGACAACCATAAACACAAGTATCTCAGATCACATAGTTTCTTATAAGATCCCTATGTATATACATCAAATGAATCTATGTTTCATTTGAAGCATGTTTAATTTAATCCTAAATCAGAACTATGGAATGGAACATACACATAGATAACTCTATGTATTGGACTAGAAAATCCAAAACTCATACAATGAAAGCCAAGGAGAGACTTGAAACTGAGACAATTGTATTAAGTATAATGAGTCAAAATCTGTAACAATATGATTGAATAACTACACCATTTAATAACTTGCAAAAGATCAATAAGTATCTATCTTATCATGAATTACAGTCTGATACAAATTTGATATATCCCTGGAACTCAAACTTCTGAGCCAACAATTAGAGTAAAAAATTATGGAACTCCTAAAATAGAGAAAGGAAAGCCATAAGTAGAAGGAGGAAACCCTAGGAGAGGGTTCACAATAATTGTCCTTCCAAGCAATCAATGCCATCCTATCTCGCAAACTAATCTTTCTCCAAAAGATCACTAAAAGATTTGTCCTAACAAACCACTTGCCAAGTTACAAGCAGAGATCCAATCACATAAATGCAGAACACTCATAACATGATAGAAACATACCCAAAATAGAAAACGAAACCAGAGATCCATAAAAAACCATGTTGCAGTAAATGTGTTCATAACCATAGAACACAACCCCAGACATACAAACGGTGCCATTAAGACAAAAATGGGCCAAGAAGACCTCGAGCCACTCCCCTGCAAGTATGAGAACATGTCACCATGATAAAATGTGTAGAGACATTTAAAATTTTAAAATATTCATTACAACGGCTAACTCCTCTGGCGCCAAACACATCAACGACCGAGATCAAAATATTTTTGCAACTTTAAAACAGAGTCGTCGATGAAAATTACGTTATATGGGAATCAAGTAAAAAGAAAAGTTATCTTTGCCCAATCAAACTCCGTTGACATCCACGTGGAAACATCCCACTGGGTCTTGGAACCACCTATCTTTCTTTTCCCGTGCAGGCCCCACACTCTTTCCAGCCAACTTGGACACGTCAAGCTTTTCGCCACCGCATGATGCTTATCTTCCTTACATCTTTCCTTCACGTGGTAGAAAATCACCGTTGGATCTCGATCTTCCTTTCACGATCTTTTTCCATTCACTGCCATGCGTCGTCATTTGAATTTATACATCTTTGGTCCCACTAAACTACTCTACTGACTGTGCCACGTGGCACCACTTTACTCGCTAGGACCTTTGTCATGTATCCATCCAACCTGGTCCACCACCTGTCAAACCTGCCACATGTCACACCTATGCCATTGTGCGATCTGACTGGACCTACCTTGACTCAGATTGTGTCATCGCGCTTTGTTTCCACCTGTCACCTCACAAAACTTGTCATCTGAGTGCAGGCCCACAAAATTATCCACCTTGTCCTCCAGCTAGTTGCCACTAACTGCAACATTTTACAAACCATCAGCCAAAAGGCGCGTGTCTTTTGACACTTAACCTATTGCAGGCTCGGGTATAAAAATGTTAAGTTACTTTACCGCACAACCAATGTGGGATATATGACCTAAGGCGTCTAAAGCATAAAACAAACCAATGAAGACACAAAGACCTAAGCATCTATTCTGACTCCATAGAGGCAAAGAAAAGGGAATAAAACATGGCTACAACACCTCACTGCAACCCTTTCAAGCAAAACACAAACATGAAACTCTCTGCAACTCTTGAAAGTCCACCATGGAAGCCCTAATTTCTTTAACAACTCTAACAGTGGCTTTGATTGGGGATGTATGTCTCTCGCAGGCATAGCAAGGATCCAAAATCTTAGGGATAAGCAGACCACCCTAAAAAATGGAAGGGAAACCTAACCTAAAACACACACCCTAAAACTACAAAAACCTATTTACAACTACTATTCATGCATTTGAGACTTCAAGAGAAGTAAAATTTCAAGAATTGTCCATTAACATACAATTCCAAAACATTTCCAACCAAGTCCTTAAGAATATAAGAATTTGAACCCCACTTACTGTCAATAATATATGGTCGAAGCCAAATAGGGTCAAATTTACCATGTTTACCTTTATCTTTGAGTATGGCATTCCACATCAAGACCAAGTCATCAGCTTCAAAACTTCTAATAGTTGCTCTTTTGCCAAACATATTTTTATACTACAACTGCAATTGAACATTACTTTCATGTGAATCCCTTCTTGATTCATCAAGTTGTATCAAATCATCCATTTTGATTCTCATATCATCATCCATCTCTTCATCATACTCTTGGACAAACTTTTACATCTGCAGTAGATTGTTTTGAGGCAACCTAGAATGAATACCATACACCAAATCAAAGGGTGCAAAACCAATTGCTTTCTTGATTGTTACTATGTCATCCCACAGTGCTACCTGCAACTTTGAATCTCAAGCTTTCTAGTTCTTGTCCAACACCCTCTTAAGTATTTTGATCAAACTTTTATTACTGGATTTAGCTTGACCATTCCCTTGTGGGTGATATGGGGATGAGTAAGAGATTTGGATCCCATACTGCTGGCATAAAGCACTAAACTCTTCTGATATGAAACACATTGCATTATCCACCATAATACTCTCTAGACATCCAAATCTAGTCAAGACACTTTGTAGCATGAAATCAATGACAATTTTACTAGTAGCTTTTCTAATGGGGATTGCTTCAACCCATTTAGTAAAATAGTCAGTTGCTACTAGAATCCATGAATGGCCTCCACTTGACTTGTTTACAATCTCACTAATGAAGTCCATTCGCTATTTATGAAAAGGTGTTTCCACTACAACAAGCTTCAAAGGAAAAATTCCCCCAAACTTGAGCTTACCTGCAAATCTTTGGTAGGCATCACATTTCTTAACATAACTGTGGGCATCCTTAAAGATAGTTGGCCACCAAAAACCAGATCTAAGAAATTTTTTGTGCAGTAGTCTTAGCCATATAATAGCTGCTACATGCACCATTATGCATTTGTTCCATCAAGCTCTTCGATTTGTCAAAGTCAACACATTTGAGCAATACTCCATCGTTGCTCCTCCACCATAACTATCCCTAAATTATTGCATACTTAACAGCATGCAACTTGACCATTCTTTTCATGTTTTCATCTGTGTCAGGGGGTAACACCATTTTCTGCAGATATCCAACAATGTCCTTATACCAGTCACAACAATCCATTTCACAAACATAGGGCCTTTGGTCCTTCTCCAATATATCTATGTGATTGGCATCCAAATTGCTTTGAGCCATGAGTTTTGCAAGTCCCATACCCCTGAACAAATTTGTAATATGGATATCAATATTTATAAATTCTTGGATCTTGTTTATCCATCTATATTTCCTTCTTGACACTTCCTGTTGGACTAAAATATCTTTCACAACAGCACTAGGCACATAAGCAATCACAACTGCTCCTACCAAATAACACCTAAAAGCTTTGACAACTTTGACTAAAGCATAAGCTTGCTTTTTCGTGGTGTCATATTTAAGTTTTGTTGCTTGCAAGGACTTACTAAAAAAGGAAATGGGTTGCTCAAAGCCCTCTGAATTCCTTTGTAATAACATTGCAGCAATAGTATTATATGTAGCAAAGGAGAATATTTGCAAAGGCTTACTATAATCTGGTGTTTTTAGGACTGGAGCATCCTTGATAGCCTGTTTGATACCTGAAAAATCCTTGTATGCTTCTTGATTCCACTCTACCTTGACTCCTTTCTTCATCATCCTTGAGATTGGGATACTGGTTTCAGCAAAGTTAGTAATAAATCTCCTCAAGAAGTTTACCTGTCCAAAGAAAGATTGAATGCCATTGACATTCTTAGGCTGAGGGATCTTGTCAATTGCATCTATCCTTTTAGGGTCAATTCTCACTCCATCTCTAGACACAATGTGCCCTAAAATCTTTCCCTCTGTTACCCCAAAAACACACTTCTTTGGGTTAAAAGAAACCCCATGTTTTAATGCTCTCACAAAAAGTTTCTCAAGATGACCACAATGTTGTTCCTCTTTTGTTGAATAGACAATAAGGTCATCTTGTTATACTAGTAGAAAATCATTTAGAAAATCTGCAAATGCCACATCCATGGCTCTTTGAAATTTTGCTCCAACATTTTTCAAACCAAAAGGCATTGTGAAATACACATAAGTTCCCCATGGTGTGGTGAGTGTAGTCTTGAACTACTCTAATTCGTTGACCATGACCTGACTGTACCCTAAAAATCCTTCCAACATAGACATCAACTCTGATCTAGTGACTCTTTGTAACATAGCTTCCATGTTAGGCAACCCATAGTTATCCTTTAATGAGTTGATGTTCATATTCCTAAAATCTACACAAAGTCTAATATCACCATTTTTCTTTTTTACTGGTACCAAATTTGATACCCATGTTGAATGTCTTATTGGTTTAATTATTCCAGCATCCCTCATCTTCTTCAATTCTTCTTGCATCTTGGGTGCTAGGGTGAGATTGATAGGTCTTAATTTCTGTCTGAAAGGCTTTGTGCCTTCCCTCAAAGGAATCTCATGTTGGAAAAGGTCCTCTCTGTATGCCTTTAAGTCATCATAAGACCATGCAAAGACATGTTTATATTTATTGAGAAGGTTAATGAACAACTCTCTGAGTTTAGAGGACAACCTTTTACCAATGTATACCTTCTTAGGAGCTTCATCTCTCCCCAAATTTACTTCCTCCAAGTTCTCAAGCTTGTTCACAGTCCTTGCAGAATAGGACTTGTCCTTATTGTCAAAATCTTTCTCAAGCACAACCAATCCTTTGAGAACTCTATTTGACTTCAACTGCAAGACCTCTTTGCCAAAAATAGTATCCTTACCATCCATAGTCTCTACATACCCACTGAAGTCCATCTCTTTGTTTCCAAACTTTGATTCACAATACAAAAATATCTAAATCATCTTCAAAAACTTGCCAATTTTCAATATTGTCTAGGATAGAAGGCCTAGATTGAACTTCAATCTTAGAAATTCCTGCAAAGGTAACATCTCCTAGCCATAGAGCATTGTTGGCCAACATGTCTACCATTTTTTTTTATTCTTATCCATCTAGTCAATACCAAAAGCAGCAAAATTTTCTATTTCATCCCATACAACATTCGTATACTGTCTTAATCTCTGATTTTTGAAGCATATTTAGATCTTATTTGAGCGATCACTAATTCAGAGTCTCCAATTACCTTGAGATTCTTTATGTTGTGTCTTGATTCCAATCTTAATCCAATCAACAAGGCCTCATAGTCTACAATATTGTTAGTACATGTGAACAACAAGGTGAATGAGAACTTGTAAGTCTTACCACTAGGAGTTATTAACAGAACTCCTGCACCTGCTCCTTCCTTTGAGCTTGCACCATCAAAGTACATTGTCCACAAGTCATTATTTTCTGCTATATTATCTTTTTCTTCAGTGAATAACACATGCTGATTTTCTACCCCAACCTTCCCATCTTGGACTTGGAAAGATCCAATGTCAGTATCCAAGAAACAATTCATATTATTATCATTAATTTCCTTAATCATTTGAGGGGTTCTTGTTTCTCTAGTTACCTTGACACTTTGACCAGTGATATCAAAGGTTTCAAATGAAAGATCACATTGAATACTCCCTCCTATTGAGGCACTCCACTTCCTTGATAAGAGCATTCCATACTGAGGAGAGATGTCCACCACTAAAATAGTCATGATTAGCATCTTCTCAAGGCATGCAACGAGTCTATAAGGCAGACATGTACCTATGACAGGTACTTCTCTAGAGTCCATTGCTTGACATCTCCCATGAGGAGAATCAACCTGCAGTCCTAATGACTTCATGATTTCTGGTGGCATGACAGTATTTGATGCCCTAGAGTCTATCATACAATTCTTTAGTCTTTTACCATTTATGACCAAAGTCAATAAAAATGGATCTACAACTCCCAAAGGAGTGCTCACATGATTTGTACTTAAGAAAAACTAAGGGATCTTTGAGACAATCACCTCTGATTCTTTCACTTTGTTATTAGATTTCTCTTTTGATCTTCCCATTTTCTCAACCTCTTCCTGCTCCTACATTCTTGTAGAGGAGATGTTGCCCACCCATGTTAAAGTTTTTTCCTTGTGTTCCTCAATCCTCATCATCTCCAAGAGTGGAACTTTGACTGTGGTTTGTGACAACAACTACCCCATATCAACTAGAGTATATTTCAAATCAGAAATGCCTTGCCTCAAAGTAATAACATTCTCATTTTCAACTTGAGTAGCAAGGCTTGGCTCAATCTTTCTATTATCCTCATGAATAGATGGAGCACTTATTTCTGGTGTCTCTACTTTCACCTCGTGGACAACAATTGGATTATCAGGCTTATCTCCTTTCTTGACCCTTGTTCTCTTGATACCTTCAACAAGCTTTTCTTTTCCTATTGCTTGCTCAGTGTTTGCTCCTACCTATTTAACAAAAATACCAGAGTGTCTTCCATCAACATTTCCCATTGTTCTGCTTCTCAAATTGTAGTTACTCCTTGCTTGAGTAACCATGTCTGCAGTAATTTGTGCAATTTCTTCATTTGAGGGTCTTCGTACTACAAAAGGTTCATTACCCCTTGTAGCATTACACCTTATGTCATCAATCATTTCTTCTTCCTCATCAGATGAAAACAAGTATTTACCTGCATTTTCCTCATTAGATTCTCCTTCACTCCTCAAAAGTGAAGAAGTCGTTGCACAACCACTATCATCATATAGTTCATCCTCTTATTCTCTTTCTTGTTGTGCCTCACTTGCACATTTGTTCAAAGCAATTGCATAATAATCAGGGCTGTGTGGGGATTGGAAAGCTGTGCACCATGAGACATCATCACATGTATTGATATAATTTATTTGTAAAGGATCAGGAGTGTTACCATTAGGCTTGTCATTTATTTGTGGTAAAATAGGCTTCCCATATTTCTGTTGTGTAGTATAAGGATAGTTCTACATCTTTGGCTACCTATTAAAATTATTGGTGATAGGCCTGCTATCATTATTTGGAACCCTAATAGTCTTGTTATCTGTAGGCTTCAAATATTTAATGGCACTTAGAATCTGTTTCATATTTACTTCATCTTTAGGCTTAACAACATAAGGCCTATCTGATTCTTTCCTAGTAGGCTTCCAATCTTCTCTTCTACCCAACTTATTTGACACTGTTCTATTTGTCTCAATATTCACTGCTATTTTATATGCATCTCTGAGAGTTCTAGGATTCTTATCTCTAAGGATGTAACCCATTTTTGAATCAAAAGCATTAAAATAGGTGGCAAGACAAAATTTATCATCAAGCCTTAAAACTTGGAACAATTTATGCATAGCCTTCTGAAATCTTGTATTAAACTCAGCAACATCCTCATTCTGATGTTTCTTGATGTTATTGAACTCATTTAGCATAAAACCTTCATTTGTCTTATCACCATATTGTTCCTTAAAACAACTCTCTAACTCATCCATAGATCCTATAGAACCAAAAGACAAACCCCTAAACCAGTCCCTAGCATCTTCAACTAGAGATTGCACAAATAGTTTCATTATTAAATCCTCATGCATGATCTCATAGTCATCCATCATATCAATGAAAATTTTCAAATGTTCTTCACAATTAATAACATTATTCCCAGCAAACTTAGGAAGTTTATCTTTGATTTCACTTGGAACTACATTTGGATAACCAGGAACATCAATGAAAGAAAATTGTTTGTACCTTTTTGCATGTGTTGGTCTCCTTGGAAAAGGGTCATCATCTTGAGAAGCATATGCCTTGGCATGTGATGTTGTAGTTGCCTCAGCACTAGCAAGCCTATAAGTCTGCCTGAGAAAATCCATCTTCTTCTTCATTTCTAGAGCAGCAGCCTCCAACTCGTCCTTTTCAAGTTCTTTAGCTATGATTTATTTTACCATTATGGCCCTTTCTAAATCAGTATCCAACTTGGAAATATGATCTAATGGAACCTTGGGATTCATAGGTTTATCTATTTGAACACTTGTCACTTTTTACTAACCTTTATTTCTTGGTTCTTTGGTAGTAAGAACTGGTTAGATGATAGGTTCCTCTTCAACTTGTTCAGGTTAATCAAACTGGTTCATTGCCTCCAACCTCAACAATTGCCATTTCTTTTTCTCAAATAAACTTTGGTCATGCCTAATCTTATCTTCTTTTTCTTTTTCTCTTCTTTGTCTGATGACAATTTTCTCATGGATTCTCCTATCCAATTCAGCAATCTCTTCTGCTACACTATCAGAATCAGGGAGAGTAGTATCATATTCTACAATTTCCTTCTCACTAGGAGAGTGATAGTCTTCATAAGCACCCAATCCCAAATCAACAGCTTCTTCATACTGATGCATTGCCTTCATGACTACGCTGGATTGGTTCTTCTATTCTTGTGTTCTCCACTTGTCTCTCATTTTGAGAGACAATCCTATTTTTCTTTCCTTTCCTTGGATGATTATCCTTAGAGGTAGTTGGAAACTCATCCTCCATCTTGTCTTCAGGATGTCTCTTTACCCAATCTCTAGTGTTCTTATGACTCATATCAAGAAAGTGTGTATAAATTAAACATACAACACTTACCAGAATGAAAATGGCAAAAAGGACACTCACAGGACAAAGGATAACACAAGGTAACTCTATACTTCCAATGGTCAACTTACTGGTCAGTAGGATACTATACTACACTCTATCCCTAGTAGAGTCACCATTTTGTTGGTCTTTGAAAATGTTTTTTCTATCTAAAGCTACCAATATGCCTTGAGACTGATGTTAGGAGTGGTTAACTCCAAGTATGGAAGCTCTACAAGGAAATTGGACCAACTATAGGGACAAGACTACCCTCTACACTTCTGGCTCTGCAAAACCAAGGCGGGTGCACCTAATCCAAATAACATATAACTCTTTACAACTCTGGATTACAACAACAGATGATGGTAAGAAAGTGATAAATACTAACCAGGCATTCATTTACATTAGAGTAATCTTTAGTAATTACTCTTTAGTGCTTAAGTTAGACTTAGGAAAGTTTCCTTTTCTGAGTTAGTTTCCCTTTTAGGGTTTCGGTATCCTTTATAAGGATTGACCGGCTTTCATTTCATAAGGAGATTGTATTATTTTAATTATTGTTAATAGAAGCTTATTTCTGTCACAATGCTTTTTCAGTCTCTGGCCTATCGGCCGCCCTCGCTTTCTCTTTCTGTCTTCATTCAGTTTGTAATAGCTATGCATGCAGGTGTTCTTGGGTAGATTGATATTCATCAATCTCTACATGGTATCAGAGCCACTCTGCAGCTGGCTGTTCGTTCTTGGTTGAAGCAGCGAGGGTTTCAGAAGCTTTTTCGGCTTCTTTTCGTGGTTCTGGGGGGTCTCTATTTTTGGAGGCACTTTGGGCTCAAACAGACACCACCATTGCATCCAGAAGGCCCAAAAACCCCAGAAACCATATAAGGCTTGTCCGTTTTGGACACCGGGGCCTCAGGAGAATTTTTTTCGGCCTCCCAGGGCCGTACGGGCACGGAAATCGAAAAAAATTAAAAAAAACCTATTTTTTTAAATATTTTTTGTGATTTAATTAGTGCGGCCAGTGCTTTTATCCGAGCGCCACCGCCGGGCCGCCACCGCACCACCGCAGCCCGGCCCCTGGCGGCGCGCCCCTCTGTCCATCGCGGCCCGCGCCGCTCTGCACACCGCGGCCGCGCCGCTCCCTTCAGCGCACCGCTCCCTTCAGCGCGCCACCAGTCCCTGCCTCCCGCGATCCATTGGTCTTCTGCGCTATGTTCACCGCCCGCCGCCATTCGGCCGCCCTCCGGCTCCCCGCTCCGGCGCCCGCGCTGCGCCCTGCGCTATCCGCTCCGCCCGCCCGAGCGGCGCGTTCATTTCCACAGCGGTGGCGGGATTCTTTATGCCCCCGCGGGCCTTTTTCAATAGTGCGCGGTCACATGCAGAATCAGGGGCTGCGGCCCAGCCCCCGGAGCGCGCCATGCGCCCGGGGGCTCAATTTTTTTTAGCCCATGGGGCCTTATTATAACCCTTTTTTGATTTTCTGGGGGTACCTGGGATTTTTTCGCTCTATAGGGAGCATACAGGGGTATTTTTATGACTTCTATATACCGTCAGAAAGATCTTTCCGAGCACTTTCTGATGGTAGAGGTTAGAGGTTTTGGTTCCACCGTTTTGACAGCGATTTTTGCTGTTGAAGTCCGATGTCCTGTTTTACCTTCCGGGAGTCATATCTGGCTCATCCGAACTCCTTTTTCGGCAAACGAGATATCGTCGGAAAGATGATTCTGTGTACTATTCAGTGGCAGAGGTATTTATTCCAGATTCTACTCTGGGTTTTCACTCCTCTGAGTTATG
>MU223464.1:367555-384815 GCA_018584345.1 Thuja plicata
TAAAAATAGAAATAAATAATTTCTATTACAATATCCAAAAGTCAAAATATATTAAAACTATATCAATGAAAAAGGTGTTGAAAAATACAATGTTCTAATTGGACAATTAATCAAAACAGTAGCATTGCAATGAATGCTATAATATCCTGCCTAGCGGCAGGAACTAATAAAAGATGATATTATTTATTTGATGCGGGGTATTGTATTATTAGAATAATTATCTTGTCTCATGTACTTCCTTAAAATTCTAATAAAATATTATTTAGATGTAATGTTTTATTATTTAGATGTAATGTAATTCTACTTAAACATCTTTTGTAACAATTATTTGAAATTATAAATATGTTAAAATATAATTTCATATTTTTAAATTAAAAAAATATAATATAATTAAAAGAAACAATAAAAATATTTTTTTAATATTATATTTTATTTTAGAATAATTTATTATTAACTCTCACCTTATTTCAATCTCAAACCTTAACCTTAACTCTATCTAGAATTAAATGTAATTAGAACCTTAATATATATTAACACCAACTCTAATTAATCTTTATAACCCTAACTTAACCTTAGCCACATTTGAACATCCTAATCCAAATTGAAGCCTAACAATATTTATCTCTAAATGTATTTCTAATCTTTAGCTAACTCTAACACCCTAATTAAATTCTAATGCTAATAAACTCTAACTTTAGTTGCAACCCTAATTCTTATGCTAATGGTAACCTTCATGATAAACCTAGTCCTAACAATAATTCCAATAATTTTAAAATTATAATATTCTTAATAACTATAATATTAATGTTATAATTATTCTTAATAATTGCTTTAGTTATATGCCTAAAATTATAGATTGTAAGCGTAATATAACTCACACTTATAAATCTTGATCCTCATAATTAAAAAATAATATTAAATACATTTCATTATATAATTATTTAATTTTTATAATTTAATTAACCTTCTCAATGCTTAAATTATAATGATAATTCTCAATTTTCTTGATTTTATTATTTAAATAATTTTTTAAGATAAAATTTTACATTTGATTATTTTTAAACAATATATTTTATAAAATGTTTAATTGAAATGATATATATAATTTATTGAGTCATTAAATAAATCTAAATAAATTATTAAAAAAAATGACAAAAGTATTTGAAAAATATATTTATTTTTTATCTTTAAATCTTCATAATGTTATATTGTTAATTTGTCAAAATTTTCTCTAAAATAATTTTTAATATTGTTCAAATTTTACTCTAAAATAATTTTTCAATAATAACAATATAAATTATAATATTAATAGACATTTAAAATGTATAGATAAGAGTTAAAAAAAATGTTCATTAATCTTGGTAATTGTGCAGGGAGGAGAGGCAAATCGTATTGAACATTTACGATTGTTTGCAGCACTTTAAAATTTTGATTTGATTGATGTTGTGCATATATTACAACCTGCTCCCTCTGCATTCCCCTGATCCTCCACCGCCACTGCCTGCGCAACCCTTCTTCCACCGAATGTGCCTCCTCGCTGACACGTAAAGTGGCTTTAAAACTGACACATTCTGACGGTCGACCAAGATTATTTCAATGGCAGTCATTGCCGTAACCAATAGCTGCAACTATTGGATGTACAAAGCAATCTGGGGCTTTCCAAAATGGAAACGCCTACGACGTAATAAACTAATCTTTTATCTTATGGATTTCAAAAATTATCTAATTAAGTTGTAGTTTCCAATATTGACTTAATTTAGATTTTTAATTTTTTTTGGATATTTTAATTTTATATTTAAAAAAAATATTATCTTTCAATGAGATATTAATATAACTCATATTTAGAATGAGTTATTAAAATTAGTTTTAGTATTACTCATTTCGTATTAATATGTGACTACTCTAATTAGAATATCAATATGGAGTTAATTAAGTTAGTGGTTTTAAGTCAACCATTTGATAACGTTAGGATAACATTAATATATTTTGGAGTTAATTTATAGTATTAACTTTTTTAAGTTATCAGTGTTAAAACAAAAATATTATCGAAGAGATTATCAATACGTTTATTTTAAAAATGTTCATTTAAATACAATAAATTAAGGTTGTTATAAATTAAATTATTATTGATTCCTCGATAACCCCAAATTGAACTTAATCTTTGGGGAAACTCTTTAAGGTTTAATTACATTATCATCGCCGAGTGGATCAGTGTAGTCAACCTTAGCCAACTGATGTCCACTCAAATCACCCCTGCTAGTTTAACGATTAGTGACCTTAATCATCCTAGAGGGAGGTTGACCAAGTCAACATTAGTCATGATGCCCCTTGACTCAGTTTAGGGTTCTCTACCGATAAATGTAACTGTATCATCACCTAGTTAGTCAGCTATCAAGATGTGTACACGTGCAACACAATTAACTTTAAGTCCATTTAAAAAAAAATTGTTGGTATGTTTTTGCCCAACTTTTGGGCATGACATTTTGGTATCAGAGCTTAGTTTCAACACTGGAAACCTAAAACCACTACGTTACAACTAAACCTTTTCAAATGCATGTGTAGGATGCCTCCACTTACATGACAAGCTCCTAAACCTGGACGAGGCTGTATATGTACCCCCTCGGCTTGCAAGGAGGTATGACCTGAGGTAAAGGTTCTTGGAGGAAATCAGGATCCTCCTCCCAAACTGATAATCCATAAAGGATCAAAAGTCATCATTAGTATACAAACAAATAGTTTTGGTCGGTCGGTCATGATTACCGAGCAACATCATTCACCGAGCGACAAAATTCACTGAGCACAATGGTCACCGAAATGTTTTGAACACCGACCAGTATATCAACCGAGAAGACACATCACCGAGCACTAGTCTAACCGAGAGACAGGTTTATTACCGAGAAAAGTGGATCTCAACTACACGTCAGCTAAAGCACTTTAATCTTTAAAATAGCTTTATGCTTAGCTGGACAATTATTTCTTGATGATCAAGAAAAGTGTAAACGATGGATGTAATTAGTTAACTGATTGTATTCATGCAAACTAGGAGATCAAGGTCAATTGTAAACCTTTGATCTTAGAGTTTTTCAAGAAAAGCATGAAACCTAATTAGGTCAAATATTTAGTATATATAGATGTATAATCAATCAAGATGATGATGATCTAGCTGCACAAGGACATCTATGGATCATATAGAGGTTTTCATGCACAAGGACAGATAAAGAAGAATTCATTTATGAATAACTACATACAAGGCTACCGAGCAGAACAAAGGTATTATCCATCATAATGAGGTGATGCAATTTTTGTCTACTTAATGGATCTGTAATCAGAAATATAAGATTGCAGAAGTAGGGTCATATACTATGTTACTCTCTAACAATTGTATCAAAACAAAAATCCTTTAAGAAGGTAGACGTAACAGGCTTATTGTAAATCTCTTAACCGAGTGCACACATACATTGTGTTGCTAAAATATCTTAACTGAGTAGACTTAACAAGTCTGACATGTTACTCCTAATAGGGTAAGATCATAAAAAGTGATCACAACTTGTAGCCCTACATGCACCTTCCATTTTTCAGATAGTGAAGCTTTGAGGGTTTCTATTAGAATAACTGGGGGGGGGGTGAATCAGTGGCCTAAAAAATATTCCAATAAATTAACCCAAAAAATTATTACCACAATTATAAGCCTCTAGTTATCTTCAGTCCTACAAGAATTATGCCTTTAGATTATCTTCTCAAATAACTACTGCTCGGAGTTCACTGTTAAGCCTTATTATTTATCTTTACCGATTAACAGTCTATCATTTACTAAAATACAATAAATAAATTAGTGTATACCGACCAATCTTGTTTTAGTAATGTATAAAGAAAAACATGAAAGAAATGACTCATAAACACATTTGACACATGGATTTTCAACGTGGAAACCATGTTAAGGGAAAAACCACTTGGGACCGGTAACCCAAAATTTTCACTCTTCTGAAGTGAGCTTGGTGAAGAGCCAACCCTGTTAAAGGTTACAAATACACTCTTAAGTGTGACCTTGTTAGAGGATTTATTACTAATAGTTAATCACTTGATATCTGACATTTCACTATGCTATCTTCATGAATTAACCTTTTGATACTCCTTGGGATGTATCTCAATATATAAAGGATTGTTAGATCCTGCTCGGTTAAGATAATTTCTAAATCAATAATTAAACTAAAATAGTATATGATCCATTCATATAAACAACTATGCTTTGCAGATGTTCAGATCTATTGTAAGCTCATAATACCTTTCTGATCAATGTCTCCTTTCAATACCTTTGCTCCACTTCTTTCTGCTTGGTGATGTTGTGCTTCTCTATTGCTCGATGTCCGTAGATATCTTTAGCTCTGTTCTTTAGCTTGATTGATCAAGACTGTATGAAGACTTCTTTCTTCATCAATTTCTCTTCAACATCCTCTTCTCTATTTACTCCCCTAATTCATAATGAATTAAATTGTCTTTTTATAGACATAATTTCACCATTTTTAGGTCTCAGTCTGTCTTATTCTTGACATGATCTAGAAATATTGCCTTTATTGATTTAAAGCATTACTTTAGCTTTATCCCGTAGATTTCTCCTTGACAATTGGAATAAAACAACTTTAAAAACTCTCACTTATCTTTGGCTTTTAACTTGTCGATGAAAACAATATTAATAACCAATTAACTCCATATTTAGCTCTTGCCAGCTAAGTCTTTTGTTGTTTCTAAACTTCAGTTCTTTTCGGTGTTTAACTATTTGTTAGCTCGGTCTATACTTTAGTTGTCCTTGTGCATCTTTGTCCTTCGGGGTTGTCTATCCATCAGGTAACACTGTGGTTCTTCTCATCGGTAATGCTTGCTCGGGTTTCTTGCTTGGGTATCACTGTGACTTTCCTCTCGAGGTTCTCTATCTATCGGGGTGCACTGGTTGTCAGTGTTTGTTTTCACTTAGTGCATACTAAAATTTTATGTATTACTAATAGTATAACCTTTATCTTTCTGGTTCTTTGAAGTCTTTGAAACTATGTATATAACCAATCAGATTATATCAAGTTGACATCAATGAAAATACAATACATTAACTGATTTAATGTCTTGTATTAACTTTCTACAGCTTGGTGATCATCAACTTAACATCTTCAAGCATTCAATCATTTATAGTTCATCAGTTTCATCCCCACCACAGTTTTTACCTTCTAACAAGGGTTTCTGCGTTATCAATGCTTATGTCATGTGTAAATGAGTTTCATGAATGTTTCTATGTTTGTTTACATGCATTAACAATTATTCTATGATGTTGCATGCATGGAGTAGAAAATATACAATGGTCGGTTATGCAAGTAATGAGTACTAAGGTTAATTGGTAAAAGTTTTTAAGGGTACTGATTCACCCCTTCCCTCTTAGTACACACCCTTCCATTATTCCAAAAATTGGTATAAGAGCTAGATCTCTTATTTGGAAAAGTTTAATCACTTGAGAGAAAAGATCTTACAATGGAAAGATATAAGCTTGATAAAAATATTGAGAATCAGAAGTTGCAAATACAGATTTTCTTTGAGCAATACAAAGAGGCAAGAAACAAAATGAAAGAGTTATTGGCTGAAAGAAAATTCATGTCATCTCGCTACAATGAAACTGACTATCATGAAAAAGAGATACCTGATTTATTTGATTCATCTGGATCTGGATCTGGTAATACATCTAACACATCTGAAGGAACCATCGAAGACCTAAATGAAATCAATCAACATATGACTAAAAAAGTGAAAGTACTACAGATCGGTCAAGAGACACAAATGGTAAGAATGATTGATGTTATGAATAATGCAAGACAAGCTAATGACAGAAGAAAGATTACTAAAAATTTGCAAGAGAAATATTTGAGATACATAGACTTATTGAACATCACATTGAGATCACCAATCAAATAATTCTCATGAGTCATGAGGCCAACCGAGTGAACATGTAACTTACTAGAAAATTGGAAGTTATTGGTGAACTAAAAGAAGAAAATGAGAAACGGAAGCATGAAGTGAAGATTCAACAACAACACAATGATACGGAGCATGAAGAATCATCAAACCGAGATGATCAAAGGAATGTCTACACAAATCCAAGATGAAATAAGCGTTCATGTAATTATTGTGGAAAACTAGGCCACACATCAAATATTTGCAAGAGCAAAGAAAAAGGTATTCCTAAAACTACTTCTACATTCATAAGAAATTGTTATAACTATAACAAGCATGGACACAAAGCACATGAATGTAGATCTAAGATGAACAAACCAAAGAAGAAATATTACATGGAAAAACATTTTCTACTTGCAACATGCATCACCACACATCTCATGAATGCAGGAAAAGGATAAAGCAAGTTTGGAAACCTAAAGAATAGGAAAATGCATATCAACTAAGAAGAGTCGGTAATACATATGTTTGGGATTACAACACTTGGGTAAATTGCACAGTATGTGGTAGATATGGACGTATAGATGCTAACTATATGAGGAAATGGATAAGAAGATATAGAAACTGGACTAACCCAGAATGACATGCTTACACTATCATAAGGTCAGTCACCTAAGTAAGGACTACAGAGACCGAGTGACAGAGTCAAGCAATTTTGAAAATGGAAATACTATTGAAGATATCATGAGAATGAGAATTCAAATGTGGAGGAGAGCTTCAAACAATGATAATGCTAGACCAAGCACTACAGTTGGTAACACCTCATCCAACGGATCAGGTGATTCCACCACCCCCACCTAAGCAATACAAGTAAGTATGGAACTACACTCTACAAAGTTGTATTTTACATCAATTCCTATATTCATTGAGAATATGTTGAATTATCATGAATGAATATGCACTATGGTATTGCATGTTTTGTGAATCTAGTCTGGTCAGTCAATATGAACCGAGCATAAAACTGCACATCGGTAAACATATGGAAGACAACCAAGTTGACACTATATATCGAGCATCGTCAGTAAACATGTGGAAGACAACCAAGTTGACACTTTGTACCGAGTATTGTATACTCACTGAGATGAAGACTTTGGTGTGTTAACCGAGCATCTCCGCTTTGTCAATCGAGTGGTAGGTGAAGCATTTAATGCATCACTTAGGGCATATTTTTCTATAAAATGGGCAACATGAACTCATTCGTTCACCCAGCATTTAACAAAAAAGTGCAGAGCGAAGAAAAGTGATTCAATGAAACCACATTGTAGAGCAATTCATAGCACCTTCAAAGCTACTCCAACAGATTTTGAGCATTCACAAAAAGTATCCAGTGAGTATCTAGACTTACCGAGCTAGCATATTATTTGTGAAGAAGACCTAAATTTATGAACAATGGTAACCACCTCACGAACCTCAAAGATCAAAATGGAAAAGGACAAGAAGGTTGTTCTAATCAAGAAATCAACCTATGAAGAAACTAATTACAAGTTTTTCCCTGAGGTTGCTTCTCAACCCAACGATAAAGGAGCATTTTCAAGTATCTCACCTAGGGTTTTTCTAGTTGAAGACATTTGTGCATACATTCACTGCAAAGCTGCAGAGATTGGAGACATTGAACTTGAGGAAGCTTATCAGAAGCTATGCAAGGATGGAAACCTAAGGGATGAATACAAACACATTGAAGTGAAAGGGTTAACCAATGCCCTACTATTCCCAAAATATTTCAAGACAGAATGGATTCGCATTGTGCTCAGCCGAGTGCATGACGGTAAAATGTGGTTAGATGAACCAAAGCCAATCACAAAGGATGTGATTCATGTAGTGATTGGTTATCTGATATCTGAGAAGGCAAAAGCTGTAAGACAACTCAGACGCCTAGAGATTGAAAAGCTAACTGGAGCCGGATGAGACGACAGAGGTCTGAAAGTCAATTCAATCACTGACCCTGAAATGAAGTTTGGTGCATTTGTGATTGCATATAAGATCTTTCAAGCAAGTAGAATGAACAACGTTGCTTGTGGAGTTTTCAACATTACATACAAGATAGTAAAGAAAGGTGTGCAACTAGACCTAGTCGAGCTACTACTGAAACAACTGGAAGAAAATATGAGAACAATTAGATCAGCCTGATCTAATACATGGAAGTTTGGTTCTCTACTAATGTGCGCATTCTTTTACTTCCAGAATTTCTTTCCTTCCATCAATAATGTCACTTGGGACACCAACTGACCTATCACAACATAGATTAGTGATTACTTTGAATCACTAGGACATAATTTCATACCACTAATGGATGCATACTTTAATACATTCAAGACTAGGATGCAGAAGAGGATGAGAATCCTTGCTTAGTTGGTTGAAAAATACAAGGATGAGATATGATTTGTAGTTGACACCAAAACTACACTCATCAAAGCTGCCAACCCAAGAATAGCATGGTTACCACCATTGGACTTTGAAATTGACATAGATCTGGCTACAAAAGCTATTGAAGCCCTACTGAATGGTCTAGTTGACAAATATATAAGCAGATTTGGCACATATGAGGAAGCCAAGTCAATAATAAAGACTGGTTTAGTAGTCAAGAAAATAGGGAAGAAGCAAACACAAATGGTGAAAACACTTAAGAAGAAACTCTCGATAACTGATGAAGAGTTGGAACAAACAATAGACATCACCGAGGAATAGTCACCCTTCAGTGAAAGAAAAGAGTTAAGTGATTTCGAGTCTACAGAATCTGATGTAGAGCCACCAAAGGCCAAGAAAATGAAAGTTACTGATGTAACAGTTGCATCTAGGACAAGAAGCAAAAAAACTAAGGTAGACTCACCACCATTAAAGAAAGGCACAGTAAAAACATATCAGAAAATAAAATCCTCAACCGAGAAACAAAGACTGAGACAATGAAAGAGATATGTAAGAGGAAGAGAAGACAAGGATGATACTACATAAGCAAAAAGAGAATAGAGAATCCAAGTAGAAAAGGCTAAAATACCAAAGACAATTGATGAAATTGCAGAGTCAATCATCAATACAAGTATTATTCAACATCATAAGATTAGACAATGGGTAACTTTGTCTACCGAGGATCAAAACAAAATAGAAGAGGCAATCATTAAAATGATGGTAGCTTACAAATATGTACCCCTACAATTTGGCAATCATATTCCACAAGAGCTACAAGATAAGATATTAGCTAGGTGAACATATGCATTGCACATGGAGAAAAAAATGAGAGAGAGATCCTTAGTTAATTTCATGCTCGATTCCATAATTGAAGAAATTGAATCAACAATGAAGGAGCATGCAAATAAATTTTCTGCTAAAACCAGAGCATACAAAGTATTGCAAGATAAATAGGAAGATATTGACATAGACATCAATAATATTTGGACCAAAATCTTTAATCCACCCAAGAAGATACTGGCTCTAACCAAGACTGCTCACACCAAGGAAAATGAGGCCACATTGATCCCTGAGCACATTTTCATCAATGACATCAAGGATTTCAATCCTACTGACTTAACCACAATGGCAAGTAAGGCCATAGATGATATTCTTGAGATATTGAAATCATTAGGGGAAACACCATACATTACTATCTGAGATATAACACATTGAGATTCTGATGATAATTCCAATAATGATGAAGATATCACTATTGCCACCGAGAAAACAAAGGAAAATGACACTACTGATGTTGCACATGCACTTGTGCCAGGAAATATGCCTTTATTGATACAAGATATCAATATAATAATTGAAGAAAAATAAACAACACCTGAGCCTGAAGTAGACATACCAATGGATAAAGGTGATGTACAAGGGGAAAAGACAGATAACAGTGGAGAGAACAAACCAAGTGATGCACCCACTGAGAATAGTGGAAAGGAAGACAAGGCAACAAACCAAGAAAAGGTTGAAGTAGAGACATCTACAATTGACCAATAGGTACTGATCAAGCACCCTAGCCACGACACCACACCTCCCAAGCAATCAATGATAGAAACCAAGAAACAAAAGACTCTTTCTATAGTACCACATTCCCCTACTGTCAACAACATTTAGAAGAAGAAGAAGAACAAGAAGAGTATAGCTCTAGTCACACTCGAAAAGATCATAGACATACCTGACTGTGATCCAAGAACACTTGATCCTGAGTCACTGACAAGATATGCAGAACTATGCAAAAGGAAGGCACACCAGAACAAACTCAAAAAATAACATAGAAATTCACATGTCCTAGAAACAACAAAGGAAATTCAATTTAAGGTAGTCCCTAATGCCAAGATTGATCAAAATGCACCCTTCATTGATCAACTTGCATTTCTAACTAAGGCAATTACCACTCATAATGTAGATGCCAAGAAGGTCATTAAGGAAAGAGCATAAGAGAAGTATCACTATAGACTCACAAAGAAAATCAGCCAAGAAGTGACAGAGAAAAAGGTGAAACTTTCTGAACTAGTAGCTACATTAGAATGTGTTATTTTAGAAGCACTTACATTAGTTTAAAGGTTGTGCACTCTAGAGAACTTCACTATCGAGCATAGTGAATAGATAGCTAAGATAAATGAGGATCTAAAAGCTAGTGCACAAAGTCTTTCAACTAAGCCGAATGCATTTCACCTGCATTATGAAAAGCTAGTTGAATCTAAATGGTTAAGACTTGAAACACAAAAGGCAGAAAGCAAAATTAGAGATGAAGTAACTGAGATACAAAGCTTGTTACTACTGAATCTCACATTGCTGATCACACACATGACTACGAAAAAGAATCTAATTGCCACCTTAAAGATGTCAGTCACAGAAATCATTTATGACATGCACGCTCAAATCACTTTGGAGAAAATGACCCTAGAGCACTTAAAGGAGAAATGGGAGAAGCTAATGTCCATTATTCAACAATCTCATTCTCACATACTTGACAAGAAGTAAGTTATACATCTTTGTCATTACTTTCAAAAAAGGGGGAAACATGTACATACATTGTATCTACATACCAAGGCATGCACAAAGGGGGAGTATGCACATAGGGGGAGTCATTGTAAAATACTTGGAGTATATACTGTACATATAAGTTTTTGATACTAATGTCAAAGAGGGAGATTGATAATCCATAAAGGATCAGAAGTTTTCATTAGTATATAAATAGACAGTTTTGGTCGGTCGGTCATGATTACCGAGTAACAACATTCACCGAGCGACAACATTCACCGAGCACAATGGTCACCAAATTTTTTTGAACACCAAGTAGTATATCAATCGAGCAAGTATATCAACCGAGTAGAGACATCACTGAGCACCAGTCTAACTGAGAGACAATTTTATTACCGAGAAAAGCGGATCTCAACTACACATCAGCTAAAGCACTTTAATATTTAAAATAGCTTTATGCTTAGTTGGACAACTATTTCTTGAGGATCAAGAAAAGTGTAAATGATGGATATAATTAGTTAATTGATTTTATTAATGTAAACTAGGAGATCAAGGTCAAGTTGTAAACCTTTGATCTTAGAGTTTTTCAAGAAAAGCGTGAAACCTAATTAGGTCAAATATTTAGTATATATAGATGTATAATCAATTAAGATGATGATGATTATAGCCACACAAGGACATCTATGGATCAGACATAGGTTTTCATGCACAAGGACAGATAAAGAAGAATTCAATTATGAAGAACTACATACAAGGCTACCGAGCAGAACTTAGGTATTATCCATTGCAATGAGGTGATACATTTTTTGTGTACTTAATTGATCTGTAATCAGCAACATAAGATTGCAGCAGTCAGATCTAACAATTGTAGCAAAACAAAAATCCTTTAATAAGGTGGACTTAATAGTCTTATTGTAAATCTCTTAACCGAGTGCACACATACATTGTGTTGCTAAAATATCTTGACCGAGTAGACTTAACAAGTTTGACATGTTACTCCTAACATGGTAAGATCATCAGAAGTGATCACAACTTGTAGCCCTAACAAGCACCTTCTATTCTGCAGATAGTGAATCTCTGTGGGTTTCATCCCCGCCATAGTTTTTACCTTCTAACAAGGGCTTCTGCGTTATCAATGCTTGTGTCATATGTAAATGAGTTTCTTGAATGTTTCTATGTTTTTTTACATGCATTAAAATTTATGCTATGATATTTCATGCATGGAGTAGAAAAGCTATAATGGTCGGTTATGCAAGTAATGATTACTAAGGTTAATCGGTAAAAAATTTTAAGGGCACTGATTCACCCCTCCCCTCTCAGTACACACCCTTCCATTATTCCAACACTGAACCCCATCCAAATCCAAATATAAATATATTGATGGTACTACAAAAAATTTCTGGGATTATTCTTGATAGAATGCCTATAGTTGTACAATAGAATGTGCATTAGGATATAGAAGGTCATGGGTCCTTAGCCAAAGAATGAAGTAGGAGTCCTCCACCTAGGTTTGCAGAGGGATAGATAGAGGATGATATTGGGTCCATTCATGGAATAGGGTTGATACCTAGGAATGAGGCTCATAGGATTTAAAGGGCACCCCCAGATATAAGGGATCATATAAGGGTGTTGATGCGACTTCAACCACCCCTATTATTAGGTTCTACGAATGGAATAGAGGTTGAGTCTTGGCTTCTGAGTCTAGAGCAGTGCTTTGGTTTGCATCCATATGGGAGCAACCTTAAGGCATGATTTTCCATACATCTCTTGAGAGAAGGATCCTCAACTTGGTGGAAACATGAGGAATTCAACTAAAGATATTTAGAGCCAGGTATCTCTCGGAGTAGTTTTGACAGGGTCGTATAGATGAGTTTCATGATCTTCAGCAGAGAGGACATTCAGTGGCCTAGTATGAGGGAAATTTTATTGATCTCCTCCCTTATGTAGAGTATATGAGGGATGAGAAGCTACAGGTCAATCGATTCATGTTGGTGAACAAAGTTTTCTTCCCAAAACACCTACAAAAAATGACTCCTAAACACCCAAGGTTGAAAGACAAAAATTGCAACACAACATTGAGTCACTTGCTACAATTATATGCAAGTTATCTCTACTTATTATTTGAAGGTGCAACTACCTTCAAATGACTTGCAAATAATCAAATAACTTGCTATGCCTTTAACCCAACGACAAAGAAGGAAAACTGACATTCATCCATCAACATGTGATGAATGCGCTTACATATTTAATGACTTTAAAGAAAACTAAATGAAAGGCACAAAGGCCATTTGTCTAATCTTCTGACTTCAAGGAAACAAATAAAATTTTGGCATTTCATTTCAGATATGTGAGTAACTAAAAATTCAAAAATTTTAACAAACACATACACATTTCAAATGAACATGCCAACATATGAAATGACTGGGATAACTCAAAGATCATCTCCAATCAAAGAAAGTATATTTAAACTCAAATATTTAACATACATTCTCTTCTTTCCACAAATACCAAAAAAAATGGCTCAAAGACCATTCAATCCTGCAGAATATCCATCCCTAAAAATGAAATCCCCCTCTCTTCTTTCCTTTGTTACAATATAATAATCCAAAACTAGTTTGCCTCTCCTAAGCTAGCACACAGACTCCCCCAGAAAAATCTAAACCCTCATCCCTTGGAAATCCCACAATAAATAGTCTCTTCTAATTTTTCAGTTAGTTTAACTGATTTGTGAAAGTCTTTTTATGGAATTATCATAAGACTAACATTTGACATTTTATGTCTTTACATAAGCAAAGATCATAGTGCTAATTTGCTGATGAGCTGAAACACTATAATAGAAGGCTTTAGAATAAGATAATAGCCTTTCATTTGTGTCAATTAGAGGGGCCACAAGGTCTATAATAATAATTATCCATAAATTAAAATGATATACATATAATTAGATAGGACAAGTGGCAAAATCTACATGTCTTTATCTTCATATTGATGACTATGATAGTACTGCACTTCTTTTGTTGTATCTTACAAACCAAAAATAATTGGAAAGATCGCTTCAGTGAAGATTTAGAGAATTAGGTTTCCAAAAACATATCTAAAAAGAAGCCATATCTAATGGTGGATTTGAAATATATGCCCCCTGAAACATGACTATTTTTCTCTCAACAAATTCAAAAAATTTATTATTACAGGCTGCAAATGCATCAAGCTGCTCACTCCAAATTTACCCATTTGTAGTAAAAATAATTTCTCTTATTTTGGTGGCAAGAACATGCCTCTTCATACCTTCCTTGATTTTTTTAATTCCATCATCTTTCCCATTTATCTCGTTTCTCCATCTTACTGTTTGGATGGGCAGTTGTCTGGAACTAAACTTTGTAAATGTGTTATGAATTGATAGACTTGAGTTCTCATCATCCATAAAGTTATTAAAATGCCTGATAATAAATGTGTTTCTTTCAAAATTTCTAGTGGCATGAGGAGGTTTCCGTATCGGGCTATGAAGAGTATGGATGAGAGCATTCAAAAGAAAACATCCCATAAGGTCGACACCATCAAAATTACTTGGTGCCCGCTACTACTTTATTTTAATAACTCTTATAGTGAATAATGATCCACCTTTGTACAAGTGCCACTTTGATCACTATTTTTAAAAATTAAATGGTGAAATTACATCTCTGAAATTGAACCTCTAAACCTTTGAACTTGATTTGAACTTTTTTGAACTACTTAATTGGTCTGAACCACTTTGAAAAAATTTGAACCTCTAAAAATCCATCTGAAACAGTTGGACTTTGTTGAACCTGTATGAACCAATATGAACCTTTGAACCATTTGTATCAACTGAACCTCCTTGAACCATTTGAACCTATTGAACCCATTTGAACCATTTTAACCCGTTGAACCCGTTTGAACCTGTTGAACCATGTTGAACCCAAAATGTGTTTGTATGCTCTTGACTAAACTAGTTTGAACCACTTGAACTAATTTGAAATTAGTTCAAAGGGGTTCAAGACTCATACTTAACAGATAAAATGTTCATCTGAGAAAGGATTGACATGGAGGACACCCAAACTTTGAATTTTTAAATTGGGGTCCATAAGGGTACTAACATTGGCTCTATAGGGGATTGTTTTTTAATCCAAAAGGAGATAACTCCAGCATCTCTAGTCAAGGAACAGTGTCGGGAACCATTGAGAAAATAGAGTCACCAAAGAAAATGAATATAGGGAGTTGCTTGCAGAGAAGGCGAAGGGGAGGAGGGCCACAACAAGCCAAAAACTAACATCACCAAAACCAAAACAACGCCAGAAAGCCAAAACAACCGACTAAACTAAGCACAAAAAAACTTGCAAAGAAGAAGGTATTTACAATATGTACATAAGTAGGAAAGTCCTACCATAGGAAGAAAGGGCAAGAAAAACTTAAACATGACCATTTACTGGTGAAGAGAAATACAAGCCCTTCCATTATAGAGGATTGAGCCTGAATATAGTAGCCCAAGACCACTTCTCTTTGACAACTTCTTTGGTGTTAAATGCCATACTAATAATATGCAAAAATTTAGGAACATAACAATCATTCCCAAAGAGCCAAAACGTGTCATAAACTTCTGATTTTTATTGGGCCTTTTGCATATCATCTATCAAATAATTTCCAACTTCTAGCCGAAAGAGATGATGCCTAGAAATCCCTTCAAGAAAGATTGCATAATCTTCACAACTAATGCTACCAAGATCATCATTTTTACATAACTTTTAGCATTATAACAAATTTCAACAAAGAAAGACTTTTCATCTAGCATAAAATCTGCTCTCACATGGATACTTACTTCATTTTTAGTAGAAAGGAGAGCATCTCCACACATACCAAGTGTTTTACTCATCTTCTCATCCACCAAATCATCATATTGTTCAACCCAATCTTCATAATCTAAATTTTTGGCAGCAAATTTCTCCTTTTTTTTTATAGCTAATGGTAGATTTTATTGAGGCTGAAGCATTCCTTCCTGCAGTGATTCTTCCAAAGGAGGAGAAGATAAAACTGCAAGGGGATGAAAAATAGAAGGATCTTTTTCTTTTTCCCCCAAACTATCATTATGTTTGCATTCAAGATCCCTTTCTTGTATACATTCTATTTTACTAGCTTCTTCTTTCTCGCATGCTTGTTATTTTTCTTTTGGTTCTTGAACGAGAGATCTCTTCTTGATGAGGATGACAAAATAGAAAGACTTTAAAAATCTTACTTGCTTTTCCAAATCTTCTGTAACTTCTATGATTGGATTTTCTCTAAATTGCGGTATAAAGAGAAAGATATCTGTGATATCTTCACTTCTTGCTAGAACCCAATCTTCCAAGATCTTTGAAATACCTCATGGTATTCATTTTCAATAGAGCCTCCAACCTCCATCCTCAGGGAGGTACCTTCAAATTTCTGAGAAAAGAAAGCACTGAGACATCGATTCCTTTCCCCAATAGATTCACCAAAATCTGTTGGTGAACAGATTTGTCTTCCCAAAACACCTACACAAAATGAATCCTAAACACCCAAGTCTGAAAGACAAAAATTGCAACACAATAATTGAGTCACTTGCCACAATTATATGCAAGTTCTATTTATTTATTTTTCAAGGTGCAACTACCTTCGAATGACTTGCAAAGAATCAAATAACTTGCTATGCCTTTAACCCAGAGACAAAGAAGGCAAACTGACATTCATCCATCAACATGGGATGAATGCGATTACAAATTTAATGACTTTAAAGAAAACTAAATGAAAGGAACAAATGCCATTTGTCTAATCTTTCGACTTTAAGGAAACAAAGAAAAGATTGGCATTTCATTTTAGATATGTGAGTAATTAAAATTCAAAGATTTTAACAAACACATACACATTTCAAATGAACAGGACAACATCTGAAATGACTGGGATAACTCAAAGATCATCTCCAATCAAAGAAAATATATTTAAACTCAAAGATTTAACATACATTCTCTTCTTGGATAGAAATTACTAACATAATAGAGAACAAAGAGGAAAAAAAGCAAGATAGTAAGGTGGAGCTGAGAGGAAGCTCTGAAAGTCCTAAACAGAGACAAAAAAGGGGGGAAGAAAATCCAGAAATAGTAACACCCAAGAGGGGAAACACAAAAGGGGAAAATCAGAACTCAGGAGGAACAATTTAATCCAGATGGGGGGATACAAATGAGATTAATCAAACTCTGGAAGGAGAAAAGAGTGATAAAGAAAATGAGACAAATAACAAAGGGGACAGAAAAAAGGGCAAGAAAGATAAAGAGGCACAAAACAGAAAGGTCTCTACAAGAAGCAATAAAAATGG
>MU223464.1:398327-409872 GCA_018584345.1 Thuja plicata
TCAATTTCAAATCAAATTTGGTTTACCTTGGATAACTTCTATGCATGCTATTTCTTCTCCTATTCATAAATGTCTTAAGTTCATTCATAATGGAGAAGTCAAAATGATTAATCATAGTTTGTATCAATGTTCTAGGCCTAGAGATTGTGCTACTCTTGATTTCTTCTGGCCTTCATTACCTAACTCATGTCCTCCTCGCCCTGAGAATCTCTTTCATTCATACCAAGCTTACAAACATCACAAAATTGCTGAGTTAAGCATGCCTTAGATAGATCTCAACCGTGGTCTTTTGCCTACTCCTTCCATACCTCCTTTAGCCATTACTTCTAATTCTAATAATCAAACTTCTACTTTTTCATTACAAACCATTGAGAATGCTCCTATAGAACCTGTGAAGGAATCTATGGTCATTCCTCCTAGTTCTCAAAATGTGTTAAACAAAGTAAAACACAATAAATCTGCTAATAAACATCGTAAGAAGTGTAGAGCTAATGCTAGGGCCTGTGCTTCTTTTCTTTGAAACTCTTTACCTTCTTTTGACCAACCTATGCCTGATGTGTCAAAAGAAGTCAATATTCATAATGATGTTAAGATGAATGATTATGATGATCCTATTCACATATTAGATCCCATTTCAATTAATCTTGATGAGGAGGATACTTTAGATGATCCTATTGATCTTAGTGATGAATATGAGACCATTAATCTTGACATTGACTTACCTCATATTATTTCAACTCTATTGACAATTACACCTAGTATTGAGCAACACAATTCTCAAGAGGATCCTTGTTTGGAACTGGCTATCATTCCTCTTTAATTGGATATAGTCCCTCTTGTGAGTTTCCCACCTTCCCTAACTGATATAAACCAAGATAGGGAGAGTAGGCGATGTGCTTGATTGGCCTATCCTTCATGGTAGCCCTTTTTGTGTTTGCATGCTGTATTTTGCTTCTCCCATAATGTGTTTGCTAAATGTTTGTTAGATTCTTTTATACGACCCTTGTTACTTTGTTGGTGCAAGGTGATAAAAGAATCAAACCTCTTGTACAATTCCTCTATATGTATCTTTATTCTTCTATATGTTGTTTTTATGTTATGTTGTACTTGTGCTATTATTCGCAAATGTTTCCCTTGTATAGTCTACTTGGATCCACAACATGGTAGCATTGATTCTTTTTGGTCTCCAGGTTGTGGTCCGAAAAGATTCTTCTTCATAATTCTTAAGTTTTCTTTCCTCCATTGTGATTGTAGTTCTACTTTCTTTGGGGAATGATGTCAATTCATTTACAATAATATCATATCTATATATGCACATGTTATCTTATGATCATATTGACCCCACAGTAGGTATACCCCTTCTGTGTTATTTTTTATGTTTATGTTTATTTCCCTTGATTTATCTTCATTTGGGGGCATCTCGTAGTGGAAACGTAATCCATAGAGTTGTTTGTGTTTCCATTAAAACCATTGCCCCTGTTAAAGTGTTAGCAATGACTTTAACATTGGGGCATATGCTCTACTCACTTTTTACACACACGCACATTCAAAATACTTTCAAATACTTAAATTTTTTTCCCTTTATGGATTAAAAACTAATCTTTAAAGCATGGACATTTTACTTTTTAGGATCTCTTGATCCCTCCTGTTTAAATTTACACGGATCTCTTGATCCCTCCAGTTTTCAAAAGTTTTGATCCCTTAAGGTTAGAAGGTGTCCTTAAGAATGGATCTCCCTGATGGGTTGGCTAGTGAGTAACCACATTCACTAGGCAGTTCAATTCCATCTTTCTAGTTACACTGTTTACTTGTGTGATTCACAATGAGACATAAGTTCTCATTGGGAAAGATAATCACACCCTCTCTCTCTCTTTCCTTAACTAGCGATGTCTCTCTTATTGTGATATTAGGGTTGATAAAGGATTAAATCCCTTGGGAGCTTTAGGATTTATTTGTGCCTTTTTTATTCCACTAAGATTGTCTATTCTTTATGATCTCCTTTACCAAGAGTTTGTGTTGAGTCCATACTCTTGCTAAAGTGGGGGCTAAATGTATAGTCAGAAAATGGAAGCACTTCCATGGTAGACTGGTTTAGCCTTTTGAGTAAGTGTTTTGGGGTCATTTCAAGTGCCTTGAATGGATTCCTAATTTAGACCTGAATTTCCCCCTGTTCTGCCCCATCTTCCACCTCTCTCTAGCCAGTTTCTAGCATTCTGGACTGCAAATTTGAGATCTTTGACCTTAGGGTCAAGGTCAACCTTTTAGGTCTATGTCAACCTCAACCCTAACCTAGGTCAAGGTTGAGATCACCCCTAACCTAGGTCAAGGTTGAGATCACCCCTAACCTAGGTCAAGGTCAAACTCAATCTTGACCTAGGGTCCAGATTTCAGGATCTCATAGTTTCTGGATGTTGGTCTTTTAAAAAGTTAATTTCTGCTTCCGGGTCGGCTGTTTCAGGTTTTGAAGTGATGATTCCTAAATTATATTTAATATATGTCAACTCCTAGGGGTAAAGGCTTTAATGGGAATTTAATTCTCCTATGTCGGCCTCCTTAGAAGGTTGTGCCCTAATTTCATATAAAAAGGAGCCTTTCTCCTCTCATTTTCTCTAAGTCCTCTATCCAAGCCTAAGCATCATTGAGCAATTGAGAAGCATTATCAAGTGAAGTTCAAGCAAGCTAAGGAGAAATATTTGAAGAAAGAATATATCCATCATCAAGCATTCAAGCATTCATCAAAGAGATCCATTGGAGGTCATTGAAGGATTCAAGCTACATAGTGCCCTTTTTGGTGATCTCTCCATCCACCTTCTTCCAAGCCTCTTCATACTCAAGAACCCATTCAAGATTTGGTGTTGGAGATCTACAAAGAAATTTATTGAAGACATCCTACATTATAAATTCTAGATCCATTGGTGCATACTTACTTGTGGATTCAAGGATTCGAATCCTCAACAAGGAATTTTACATGAGCAAGGTGAATTGTTTCATTTACTTTGTTTACTTTTGAAATTTCAATTATATATTTGAGGTTAATTCCAAAACCAAGGTTTTACCAAGGCAAACCCCTCCCCCCCAACAAACAAATCTCTTTTTCTTGTAGGTACAGGTTTGGGACTATGAATTTGAACTCAGATTTGTATACCCTTTTCAGGGAACTATCGGGATACGCGAACAGATTTTCTATCGGACCTGTGTAGGTCAGGGTCAAGATTATTGGGTCAGGGGTGACATTTGTGGGTCAAGATCGATATTTTTCACAAGACGGTGTCAGATAAAAAAAATATTTCTGGGTTTTGTTCGTCTCTACATTTCTATTCTGGATCATACTTCAGATTTTCCTGAAATAGAGTACAGACCTCAGAAAACAACATTCTTCAGATATGCAATTCTTTAAGGTTGGTACTTCCTCTCATCCTTTTCAATTACTATTATATATCATATCTCATTAATCATAAAACAAAATTTAAGATCTTCTTCTTTACTCTCATTTCCAAATGGTTGATTCATTTGTGTATTGATCCTTCTTTTGGGTTAATCAACCTGAATCTTTCATTTGTGCATTTGGGGATAAAAGAGGAACTTCTTATCTTCCTTCCCCTCTATATGCTTAATCACATTACAACACACATACATAAATTACAATTAAATGTAAAGGTTAAGGAAATACAACACATTTAAAACCCAATTAACCAACACAAATATACAAATCAATTTTGTTCCTTTACAGTAACAATAGAAGAAATGAATACATATGATATGAGTGTTATATAAGATCAAAATGAAGAAAAAAAAGAAGAGAATCCAAAGGAAGTAAAAGGTGAAGAAAAAGATGAATTATAAATAAAAATTAAGAAATTGGTCAGAATCCTATAGTAACGGAAGAAAAATCTGGGGTATTATAGGTCCTTATATCTCAAGGAAAACTTGATTTGGATAAAATATATCCTTTGGAAATTTTGGAATTGTTTGTAAAATTGCAACAAAAGATGAGGAATAAATGTTCTATATCTATGGATTTGATTAAAGACATGTTGAAGTTTCTCTAGGAGAGACTTCCAAAATTCCAAGTTGATCAAACATTAAGTTTTGAAGTAAAACTTAAAACTTTATTGCATAAAATAAAATGCCAGGCTTCTACTTTTCAATCAAGGTTAGCTAAGAATATTGGGAAGAAATTTTTGAATGAAAGATTAAACAAATTGAAAGTGAAGTGTACAGAGTCACTTATGTGGTTGAAAGGAGAAACATATTATTTTTAGAAAATTATAAACAATTCCACTAAAGTGTATATGTTATGTCATTCCTGGCTAGAAATTATAAAAATAATACAAGTTTAAATTAACTAGGTTGAAAGTGAAATCATAAAACTTTCTAATGTGTTGGAACCGTTGATGGATGCAGATGGATCTTCTTGTACTAAACTGAAATGATAGTGTTTGAAATTTGAAAAATTGGTTAATCAGAGAGAAAACATGAAGAAAGAATTTTCCAAATTAAGAGATATTATTAACAAAATAGTATATATCTCACTAGTATGGTGAATATCTTAAAAAGGTTCAAATTAGTTATGTGCATCAATTATTGTTCCAAAGACCTGTGATAATGCATAAGAGTCCATCTTACTACTGGAAATTTAGAGAAATATTTTGGTCTCTATTGGAATTTATTGGTCATCAGATTGGAAAAAGATGAAAGTAGTACATAAGCATATCATTTCTCCAAATTCACAAAGTATACAATAAAGTTTCTCCTTTATGCATATATTTTGATAAAAGTTTACTACAATAAGGGGGAGATATGTACATTTTACAACCCTATTTTTGTGCCCTTTGTCCTTGATGTCAAAGGGGTAGATATTTTGGGATTTAAGAAGACTATGAGATTATTTTTGGCGAATGCGACACAAGTGTTGCCATCAATGAAAAAGGGGGAGATTGTTGCAAAAATGAAATTTTGGTTATCATTGATGCCAACGGTCATTCTTAAATCTTATGTGTTGGAATTAGAAGTAGTGTATCTAGTTTTGTGATTCTACATTGGGTCCAAAGAAAATTTGGTGGTCCTAAAGTTTTTGGTGTCTCTTCGGTGGTGAGTCTATTTTGGTACTAGAGCTATTTTATACATGTGGTAACGTGCAATATTTGAAGATTTTCTTGAATGCTTTCAAAAGGTGTGTTGACTCTATGCGGATCCCAACACATCTTCTTTTTCTTCAACTTATGATCTTTGTTAAGCTATTTGGCTGAATTTGCATCCACAAATTACAATCTCCTTTGGGCCAACCTATTATGATATGGATGGTGTATATAAGAATGATCATAATGTACATTTGGATAGTGGGCATGTTGAAATGACATAATGTGAAAGAGAGATAAATTAAAGGAAGTGTTGAACATAAATTTTGAGGTCTGAATATTGGATAATGCAGAAATAAAATCATATTAAGATGAATAGCTAATGCTAAATATACTCGACATACCTAATGCTACTTCGTGATCTTTGGAGTGAAAGACATATTTTATATCTTTCTCTATAATGAACCTTAGTTTCTAGTCTTGAGCAGTGAGATCTTTGCAATGAGCTAAGCAGTTGTAACTAGTGATATATATATTTATATATAATATATAGTGAGATAGCTCTCACCATGGTTTTTCCGATTTTGGGGTTTCCACATAAAATATTGTTGTTGTTGTGCATACAAATTTTTTGTTCCATCTAGTTTATTTATGTTGATGTTTTGTAGCTTTTGTCAGATAAATCCAATGAGACTATTGAATATATATATATATATATATATATATATATATAAAATTATGTGAGATATAATATATATATATCTAAAATAGTATTAAGAGAAATTAATATAATAACGATTCAGGGATATTACATGTGTGTGTGTACACACACACATAATCAATTGTCATTATATTAATCTCATAATAATGAATAGACATGTCTCATGAAGGGACATGTCTCTCGTAGCCTCATTCTCAATATAAATGAAAGAGAGATTGCTGCATTTGGAAAACACATACAACATAGAGCGCTATTACATTTGCAGCTACCCTAAAATTTAACATGGTATCAGATCCATACTGCACATGTAAGAGAGTAGTTTGTTGATGGTGAATGTGTGATTGTCTCAGAAAATATAGTCTTAGTACAGGGACCATATCTCACAAATACACTATTAGATTTTGCTGCATTTTGGATATGTTGGTGATAAATTTTTTTTGAAGACTCTCACTAGCACGATTGACAAGAAAGTGTTAGTTCAAAAGTTATGACCGACTGTGTACATGTCTATGTGAGAACCAGTGAGTGAAGTTGTGTTTCAGAATTTTTTCCACATCGACTGCAAAGAATAATGTCAAGTGAATTATAGAAGAGTGTTAAGAAGCCAAAGGAGTGCTTGAAGAATTTGGTAGGGGTTGGTAGATCTTTTGGGCCCTAAGGCAAGGGTCTGTGGAAAACTTAATCTTTATAGACATTTTCTAATTTGTTGCATATGGATACTCATTGGAGCAACTTGTATCAAGGATGTTCATGCCCAAATAAGTATTTATTATCTTAAAGTATTACTTTATCCACTCATTGTAGTCTCTCTCTTATTTGTATTTCTATATGTACTATAAGAGATATTTATCTTGACATTTTCCAGGGATGCTATTGCAAGAAAAGAAGATTGATATCAGATTTAGAGAGAGTCTGACACTTCAGAGGTAACTTTGGAAGAGGAGCTCAAAAGATTGATATCAGATTCAGAGGGAGTCTGACAGATCTTAAGCAATATTGATGAAAAGATCAACAAATTAATATCTTCTTAATTTGTTCTTCTCTGTGAGAGAATTTCGAGGTGAAATCCCTTGTTTCCACCCTCTGCACTGAGGCATGGTGTATTTCATGTGTATGAATCCATATTTTTAATGGGCTTTCCCCCTGTGTACATCATAAGGAAGTGATGACTTCAAAATGATAATCACTTGTATTTGTAAAAGTTATTGGAAGGTGACGATATTATAATAACTTGATCTTCTATCATGATAGACATCTTATGATGGATGAAACATATCATGATAGATGATATCTTACATGGTGGATTGAGTTCCTTAAATAGACCATGATCTTCTATTGTGATAGACATCTTATAATGGCTGAAACAAATCATGATAGATGATATGAATGTTCCTATGGTAAGTGCACATTACCTATGGACGTTTGTTGAGTACTTGGTGGACATCATGAGACTTGATGTTGGTAGGCCATTACTTTGAGCACTTGGTGAATATAATGCGGCTTGATATTCTACAGGCCAATGCTCTTGATATCATGAGATGATATCTTTATAAACTTTTGAGTACTTGTTGGACATCATGAGACTTTATATTGGTAGGCCATTAATCTGAGTACTTGGTGAATATCATGCAACTTGATATTTTGTGGCCAATACTCCCATCATCATGAGATGATATTTTTATGAGTTATGGTGAATATCTTGAGACTTGATATTCTTGGTTAGACCATATCTCTGATATCACAATGAGGTGATATCTAAAATAAAACTTTCACAATTAACTTTGTGATGCTCTCTTGGATGGATTTTATCCTTGATATCTAAGAGGGAGTGTTGATGTTTTGTTTCTTTTGTCAGATAAATATTATGAGACCATTGAAATTTTTTTTTACGTGAGATATAATATATATAGATATATATCTAAAATAGTATTAGGAAAAATTAATATAATAATAGTCCAGAGATATTACATGTGTGTGTGTGTGTATGTAGTTACATAATCAATTATTATTATATTAATCTCATAATAATGAATAGACATGTCCCATGAAGGGACATGTCTCTCATAACATCATTCTCAATATAAATGAAAGAGAGATTGCTACATTTGGAAAATACATACCACATAGAGTGCTATTATATTTGCAGCTATCCTAAAACTTAACAATTTCATATGTTACATAATGAAGTAAATGAATTGAATTAACAAGGTAATGATTCTAGTAAGAGTTTGAGATTATTTTAAGTTATCACTAACTAACCCTCCTCTCATCATCTAGGTGTGTTAAAAAACTACTATATCTAATTGCTTCAAGACTAGATATTACACATACTATTTGTCTAGTTTCCAAATGTTAATCAAGTCCAAGGCAATCTCATGAGGTAGCAGTAAAAAGGATATTCAGATATTTGAAAGGCACTCTAAATGTTTGGCTTTGGTATAAAAAATAGTGATTTTTCACTAAAGTCTTTTAAAGATGCAGATTGGACAGGATGTTCAAATGATAGGATAAGTACTAGTAGTGGAGGATTCTTTTTAGGAGATAGGATGGTCTCTTAGATAGGAAAAAACAAGACTGAGTCTCTCTATCCACAATAGAAGCAAAATATATTTTAGTAGAATCTTGTTGCGCCAAAATCATATGGATGAAGAAGACTCTTAAGGATGTGGGGGTATTATTTGATGAGGCTATTTTGATAATATGTGATATCACAAGTCCCATTAAAATCTTCAAGAATTTTGTAATATATTCTCGAACAAAACATATTTCTATCCGGTATCACTTCTTAAGGGAGAAATTTGTAGAGAAGTAAAATTAGAATATGTGCCTACCAAGCAATAGATTTCAAACATTTTTATTTAGACTCTGGCTAAGTATACGTTTGAGTACCTTAGGAAAAAACTAGGGGTTATTGCCCCTCCTTTTACAAACTAGATGCATGAAAGGTATACATATTTTAAGGGGGAGAACAATCGTCCAACATTTATCTCCTAGATTGATGTTATGGCTTCTCTCAAGGGGAGAAGTTCTCGTGAGCGGTTAAAGGATAGATTACATAGAAGATTCTTCCTTAGGTAGGGGAGAAATGATGATTATTTCTTTCAGAATCAAAAGGGAAGGTCCACTCTTTGTCCTTAATATCAAAGGGGGAAAAGGAAATTGAGAAAGATATGTTATTTTAAAGGTTGTTGGTATTTTCATCATTTCCAAAGGGGGAGATTGTTAGTATTATGATTTGTGTTTTCATTAATGTCAACCATTTTAGGTGTGACATTAATGTCCCTTTACAAAGAATTTACATGCTAAGGTTATGATTGATGAATAAGATTTGGAAAGAGGATTAAGAAAGTTACTAAGGCTATGATATTGAGTGATGAAGAATATTTTCAAAGGATTTACTTTCTAAGGCTATGAATAATGAATAAGATTTAAAAAGAGGACTAAGAAATTTACTAGAGTTATGACATTAATTGATGAAGAAAAATTGATTTTGAAAGATTGGAATATGAAACACAGAGTACTTAAATATCTTATTAAAGAAAGTCTAGAAATAGTGGATGCTTGTGGCTCTGGACTTAGCATCAAATTAATATCAACATTGTACTATCATATGGATAGATTCCAAAAATAGTTGTTTGACAAATATGTAATGCATTGTTTGGTTAAAAGTAAGCTTGAATGCCAGGATGGTTTGGACAATCTTGGAGAATGAACTTTGTTGCTCCATATAGGAATTTTAGGGTATACAGTTTGGTATAATTGGTTAGATGGTTTATGTAGCATTTTAGTTCATATATATTTTCTTGGTTTTCTCTACAAGTATAGATTTGTTGTCACATATGCTAATCTGTTGTTAGTGTTGGATTTTGGTCAACTCATCTATTTGTGATAACTTGATTCATGTTGCTTGAGTCTGGATATAGGTCAAAGGGATAGATAAGAAGATTAATATTCTTTTTCTATGGTATGTTGTACTTCAGATGGTGTTCCATGTATTAAAGAATGTTTTGGGGCCAAAAAGTAACAAATTTTTAATGCATTTTCACATGTTACCTTTGGGTTTGACTTTGGAAGTAGTTGTAATGCTTATGAATTAATTATGCTATTAGAAAAAGATATTTTGGGATGTATTAGGGTCCTATCAACTTCTTGGAGTAAACCACATTGAGTATTTATATTAAAGGTGGCCAACCTTGTATTAATAATGCCTATTTTTCCGTGGTTGACTTTGTTGGATTTTTTATGGACAAATCACTATATATTTTGATGGAGAAGAATGATAATGATATGAGAGTGTGCAACACCCTTCAGGGAACCCATGAGAACTAACCTAGAACATGCAACTAATTTTACATGTTTTTTTAAAAAATGATTACAAACAATAATGATAATAATGTGGAAGCAATACGATGAATCACATGACATACACAAAAATGTAACTCAAACATAGATAATAAATCTCAAGGGTTCCTTGACGTAGAGTTACTTAAGCTAACTAAACTACAAATAAAAACCATAAAGAAACTAACATAAAATGATACATCTACTGGAATCATAATATATATCTCATATAACAAGATCACATATACAACTCGATACCCGAGGTTTATATAATGAATCAACAATCACTGCACAATTCACATGGTATGCAATAATGAATAAAAATACAACACATCCTATAAATGGAAGTCAACCAATATACAAATAAGTTACAAATATACATCATCATAATAATGAACAAGTCTCCAAAAGAATAAGAAGATAGAACTGCAACAAGGATCATCCAAGCATGAAGAAGAACGTCAGATCTCAAATGGTAAGAGAATCACTACCACCCGACCACATGGAACCAAAGTTCCACTCCCACTGTGCTGAGGAGATAACATCAGACCCACACACATGAGTATACAACAAGAAAGAAAGGCTAAAGAAAAAGTACAAGAATACAAATAGGTATGATCGAGACACACTAGAGATCATAGGTCAACACAAGGGTACACAAACCAATGATAAAGGACATACAAAATTTATCCAAAAAACCAACAAGATACCAAAACCAACCACCAAAAGCCAAATACCAAAAGTCAAATACCAACTACCAAAAGCCAAATACCAAAAGTTAAATACCAGCCAACAAAGGCAAATGCAAAACTTACGAAGGAGACTTAAGATACATAGTGTGAGAGTGTCATCACATGGTTATATACTTGAGTTACCCTGGAATGGTCTTTCTGGACCCTAGACCCTCAAGCATCATCTAGTTGAGTTACCCTGGACTGGTCACTCTGGACCCCAGACCCTCAACATGATAATTAATCTTGTATTTAATGTTATCCCAAAGTTTAAATATCAAGTTATCACTTATTAAAAACTTACGATATGTTACCCTAGAACTGACCACTTTGGGCTCCAAACCCCTATTTCGATCCATGAGCCCCTAAGATGCACTCAAGTTCTAACATCACAATACATCACAATGATAATCATAAGTCTCAAGTCTGGTTCCTGCTCATACATAAACTATCTAGTTCTTATCTAACCATACTCATCATAAAGTTACTCTCAAAGATAATTACAAATACACTTAAGTCCAATATTGACAACCATGTCACATGATTTAATCGAGACAATAATAATTCACAAAAAGCGGAAATAGAAAACGTGTATGCAACAAAAGGGAAAAACTCAAGACTTTAGTGAAGTAACCCTAAGGACAATCTAAAAACCCTTAATAGATAGACAAATA
>MU223464.1:424327-438204 GCA_018584345.1 Thuja plicata
CACTGTCACTAAAAACCCGATATCTTTCAAACCAGGGCTGATAAATCTATGAGACCAAGTGCATATGGAAGATGATTCAAAGATTCAACCTTTGGAGTCACTTCCTCATTCCTTGGTACCTGTACCTGTCCATACAACATTCTGAAACACGGTATTTACAGAGAAAACTGGTTATTTTATTGATTTAAATGCCAAATTACACATTGTATCCTATCACCCGCCTGTGAGGGATTATATAGGATTCTCCCAATGGTTACAAGTGATTTTTTAAACTAATTATCCATTTGGGAGGGTTGTTAAAAGTTTTTGACAACTTTTAGAAAGTTGCTTGAAAGTTGTTGACAACTTTTTAAGCAACTTTTGACAATTTTGCTATATTGCAAATCTAGTGTCCAGAATTGGTCTTATCCTTAATTTGATGATCCCTAATGGATCCAAACCATGAAAACATAAAAAATACCTAATCCTAGGGTATTGGATCATAACTGACCAATAGTCAGACCAAGGGCTCATAAAATGCCAACTTGGGACTATGGTCTTACAATGAGATCCCAATACTAATTCCTATCCTAAGCATGACTAGAGGTCTCAAGGGTCTTAGTTTGAAACCTTAGAATTTATGAGAATGTCTGGTGAATCTGGAGTAGGAGTGGGTGCTCCTGCACCAGGACTCTTAAATATAGTGGGGGGGATAAGAGGGCAGGAAGAGAAAGAGAGTCCTGGATCTATAGGTGATGCATTACAAGGAGGAGTAAGTAGATTTGGTACAGATGGAAGGTTATTAGGATCTCGAGGGGTGTTGCATATTTTGGAAGCTGGAAGGTTAGTGGTAGGGGTCATATTGAGGGGGGAAACATGCTAGTTTGAAAAAAAAATCTCTGGTGGTATGGATTGGGAAACCAGGAAGCCACCACAGCCCTCAGTGAAATAAATATTAAGCTTTTAGGGTTTGATAGGTTTCGATATACACTCAATTTTGGGTGAAATAACTACATCACCAGTTGGGACCTCTGGATCATATATGTCTAGGTTAGCATTAGAAATTATTAGATTGATTCTATGAGTGGATGTATTTCCTTTAATGACTATAGGTTTGAGAATTTTTGTATTCAGATTCATTCTAACAATAATAGCCCTTTCAGAATATAAATTTTTTGAATCTATAAACCCTACAAATTTACCATATAGATTCCCGATTTTCCTTAGCAGTTCATTGTTTAGGAATTCAACTGGCATATTTTTAAGCATAATGATTCTTTCGACTAAAAAATCATTTAAATTAAGAGGATTAAATAAGGGTGTCCAATCTAGCATGGTAAAATTAATATTTCTGTAACTAGGGCATCCTTCCCGAAGTAATTTTGCTTTAAGTTATTTATTGCTGCAGATTAAGCAAATGAAATTCTCAGGAAGGATAACGATACTTACCTTATTATTCAACTTTTTTTCTAGACAGACCGCAATATTTTTAGGAGAAGATCCCACACCATTCCATCTACAGATCACACCGTCAGATGCACAGATCTCCTGGTCTTTTTCCATTAATCTGTCAGAGATCACCAAGGGAACCGCATCCTCGGCATGGCTTCTATTGATGTGTTGCACACTTCTCCGGTGAGGAGGAGTATAGGTAGCATTTGTGGGCAACATCGGGGGTGGAGAGCCATGAGGGAGATGAATGGGTTTTTTTTCTTGTGATAGGGTATTGGAAACGTTTCTTTGATGCGGTGGGGAGTAAGGCAAACGAGGAGGGGATGCAGTTTCAGAGAGTTTAGAAGAATGTCTGGGTTGAATGTAGGGACCAGGATGCAAAACCCATGAGGGTTTCTGCAAAACTGCATTAGAGCGCTTGTGGGGGGGAATATTTAAGATTATTCAGATTTTGATCTAAATCTAAATGGTGAAGGCATGAAAAAATGTTATTAATGGGTAATGCGAAGGCAAGATTCTGATGGTGGAGGTTTGAAGCAGACTTATTTTTCTTATGGGCCCGTTTGGCATTCTGATATTGAGCAGGAATCCAAGAATCAGCTGAAACCTGAAGGTGTCTTTCCCATGAAGAAACCCTAGAAGGAGCCCTAGGGGAAAAGAGTGTAGCTACATCTTTGGGCTGGCAAGAGTGCGACAGAGGAACATTATGACCATTATGACCTAAAGAAATCAAGGTCGAAGAGAAGTGAGAGCCTTTCAGAGCGTATTTAGTCTACTAAAAAAATCAAATTTGAGAGTCCAGCGAATCAATAGATCAGAAGTAAAAGTTCAGTCGCGAGAGTAGAGCCTTTTTTTTTTATTTGAAATTTTTATTTTTATCATATTATTATTATAATAAATCGATATGCATAAATAATAATAACAAATATTAGAGATATTTATTGTTTATTAACTTGATAATAAATATTATTTTTATATTAATTATGTTTTTAATCTAATTTTTTAGATTTAATATTAATTAAATCTCAATTATTAAATTAAGACAATAATTAAATCAATTCATTAAATATAGGCATTTAATTAACATTTAATTATTAATTAGTCATATATTTAATATATTAATGTTTTAACCTTATTAAAGGTGTAATTATTAACATTAATAATTACCATAATAAATCAGTAATAAAAACAAGTCAAAAAACAACATAAATCTAATTAAAACCATCTAACAGAAAAAACAACTAAAATAGAAACCACAAGCACACACAAAAAAGCTCATGAATCCATGTCACCTTGACCGATTCAGATAGGATAGTTAGTCAGATTCTTGTCCATTCCTAGGAAAAAATACACGCTTAGGATGGGGATTTGGGGCTGAATTCTATCTCCCCTCTTTTACCATTGAGACATTGCGATAGGGCACACTTAGTCCTGGTAATTTAGGGAAGATGATGGTCGGTACCTGCTAACCTCTCATCACAAAGATGAACATATGCATACATATAACAAACAATGGTTGAGTTCAGTGCATCATGTGGATCTTGCCAGAGCAAGTAACTACAACTTTGTGCCATACCATATCAAACACACCAAACATAAATGTAAAACATACAATGATCCATGTGCATACAGATATAATGTTAGTATTGCCAGTAAATCCTTAATCATAATGAGATCATAACATATAAATAACCATCATGAAAGTAACCCTAAATATAACTATAAACACAAGATATAACACAACTATCCAATGGACCATAATATATCAAATCATAATGAAATATCGTACATCAATATCCTCTAACAACACTAAAATAACCAACGCACACATGTAAAGGCCTAAAAGAGTTCGACAACAAAACTGAAAAAGTAAACTATGGGGTGGGTATTACAAAGTGTATAAGAATAACTTCAAAGTTTGTGTGATTCAATTGATAAGGCAAGATTATGTGAACAGGCAAAATCGAGAAGTTTTTTAAAGGATCAAACTAGAAGGTATTTACTATTGATCATTAGATTCATTTACATCTTTGCTAAATTAGTGAGTTTCTATTTCTATTTATTAAGAATTAGTGTAATCCTTGGTAATGTACCTAAATTGGCAGGGACAATGAGTTCCTTGGATTCTAGCCTAAACCATTTTAATAATCTATATTTGTATACAATGAGTATATTTCTCACCATAGTTTTTCTCATATTTGGTTTTCTACATAAATTTAGTGTTCTTATGTGTTCATGTGCATGTAGAATCTTTCCTTTATCTTTTGCTGATCATTAACTAAGTTGTTCATATATAGGATAATATTATTAAAATTTTAGATGTGCTGATTCACTCTCCCCTCTTAACACCAGATTGTGTTAAAAAAAGTTAGCCTTGTCTTCCCTTTCTCTAGCCTAAACGACATATTTAATTTCAAGCTATGTGTGTCCAGAAGCATATTTTTATTTGATAAAAGGTGATACACCATTATTACTATAATTTCAATTGGGTTATGATTAGTTACCTTGAAGGTACCTTGAATTTAAAGTTATATGATCATTTTAATATAACTATTTAAATAAGTAGGTTACTGTAGATGTTATATTTTGATATCTAAGTCAATCTAGGTATCATCCACAACATAAGTAGGATATATAGTAAGTAGAAGTTAGTTATTATAATCATGCTGACATTATATTTATTGATCTTTTGAGGTATCCTTCTTGAAGTGGATTAAGAGAATTCTCCATCAAAGTGAAATATTATTATAAAATATTTGTAACATATTTTCAATTATATTTTTCGATTGTGAAAATTGTTTCATTATAAGTGGTATAAGAGCACAATCTTGACATTAAAAAGGAAAGGAACACACCAAATTTCATTTAATTTTTGAGGTCATATTAGCATGTGATATCTCTATGTTTTTGGAAATTTTGTCATAATTGTTAAAGGGTTTCTCAAGGACATATTAAAGCTTCTACAACCCAGAATTGAGGCAAATTGACATGGAATTAAAAGATTTATTGTAAAATTAGTGTTTCCACAAAAAATTGCCCAGGACAAAAAATGAGTCATTTCTTTGTAGAATTAGTGTCTCCACAAGATTTTCTTCTAGGACAGAAAATGGGTCATTTATTTTCTAAATCCTAAAGGGTTGAACAATGGACATAAACCCACTTTAAATATTAATTCGAAGGTATTTGAAACATTTTCAATAACCTATTACAAGATTAGGATTTCAATTTTTTTTTGAAAAGGTTGTAACTAAGAAATTTCTGAGAGTTGTTAAACAAGACATGACTCAGGCCTAGCTTCTTACAGTATCATATTAAGATTATTTGGAGTTTTTTGTATGATTGATTATAAAATTATTTATTCATATCATGGTGGGCCTATAACAAGAGGCAAAAATAATTGTTCCAAACCTAGAGAATTCTTAAAAGATGATAATATGGGAATCAATCAGATTGGCCCCAAAGATAATCAATCTACACATGAAAAATTCAAGAGGGAACCAAAATGATTAAGAATGAACTCTTGTCAGTGACCAATAAGAAAATGCAAGAGGTGCCTGAGTTAAGTGATATTAAGAAAATAATTGAAGATATAATTTCTACCCAATGTTATAGATATTCCAAGTATACGAAGTCATACAATAAGAACTTTGAAGAAGATAATGCTTCTAAGAGAGATGATTTTGGTTCGACTTGAATCTCAAGATAAATCATCACTAGAATAATCTATTGGTAGGTATTTCACACCAAACATGGATATACAAAAGTTTATTGAAAAATATTCTACAAGTTGAATTTTTTAAATATAGTAATTATTTAGTCTTCACATGCTACTTTAAGAAATATGCTACAATGGAATCCTTATTATTGCATCCTAATAAATTCTTTTGATATCATTGGCTATCTAAAGATAAGAAAAAGGACTATGTGGTAGCATAGCTTTTTTCCTAGGAGGAACTCCTTACATGTTACATGGTGAGAATCTTATGAATAGCTACTTGAAATAACTTATCAAATTGAAGCAAACAAGTACAATCAAGAATTGGGTGGCTGCAAGAAGTTGAGACTCATTTTTGGGCAAAAAGTGGAAGTATTTTCCCTATTTTTCAAATTTTCTATCAATTGATGTCAAAATTTGAGGCACTTAAAGATAGAATCTCAAAAAACTTCAGTAATAAAAAAGTTAGTGCTTGAACTCTACTTTTAAAATATGTAATTTATTTTAATACCCACATGGTAACAAATGCATTTTAGTAGGCATGTTTAAAAACCCTTTTTTCAAAATGTCTGTTTTAGCACCATACCACACACGTGTATGACCACCCTATTTTGAAGTAAATAAATGAATTTTATTGAATCTTTCTGGGGAAAGGTACTTAAAACATCAAAGATTGATAAGAATATTTTTTTCTTTTTTTTCTTGAATATTTAATTATTATTAATTTTTAATTGACTGTAAAGTACATTTTCGAAACCTCTAGTGCACGACCACCATAATTTGATGAAAACTTCACTTTTTTCAATTTTTTTTTATCATGAAAGTAATTCTATTTAGATTGATGTCATACAGTTTATTTTTCAAAAAATGTAAAATCAAAAAAGTTATTAAAATTTTAGCTAACCTTACTATTTCAAGTTTAGGTACCACTTTGGCTTAATAAATATTGTAAAAACAATAAAATTATTCATATCACTATGAAATTTGCATTTTTATAATTTGTACAATAAGAATTGTAATGAGTTTTTGTTTCATCAAAAAATTCATTCGGGAAGACCTCTAAAAAAATATGACAAGACAAAATTTTTATATTTTAGTGCCTTAGCCATATTTTTGCAAGGCCAAGCATAGGCTTGGTGGGATCAATCTTGTCCTGAACCAAAAACTAGGGTGGAGGTACAGTTCCCACTCCCAGTTTTAAGAAACGGGCACCCATTTTTTAAAATTCAAAAAATGGGTGCCCGTTTCTATTTGGACCGTTGAAATAGAAACGGGCACACATTTTATAAACGAGCACTTGTTTCATAAATGGGAACCCATTTTATAAATGAGAACTCATTTCATAAATGGGCACCCATTTTATAAATGAGCACTCGTTTCATAAACGGGCACCCATTCCATTTAAATAAAGGGTGCCCATTTCTTAAAGATAAGTTGAAGACAAAAAATAGGAATGTGGGCCTAATCTCAATGATTGATGATTATTCAATCATTTTTATGACATATCCATGTTGTAGAAAGAATATTTTGAATCAACATTCTCTTTTCTTGTCTTATTTTGGATCTAACATGAAGAGAATAATTTGAATTCAAATTTTGGTGCAAACATGAGATCAAAGCAACACAGAAAGAGGCAAAAGAAGGTTCTGACAGCTAATGAGGTTGAAACAAATAAAGAGAAGGAGACAAAATGACAATGAGAAAGAAGAGCAAGAATTCAAAAAACTGAACAATGTTGGAGCATCAAGTTCAACAATTGTTTTAGAAGAGGAGAACATTAAGGACATCATGATGGATGTAGAGGTTGAAGAAGAAAATACAATAGTAGAGAATTCAAGTGCATCTTCTAATCCAGTATTGGATATAGGTATGTCTTTCACAACCAAATGAAACTTATTCTGATAAAGAACTTGATCTTTTTGTATTAGCAGGTTACTCTTTAAATCATTTAGATTTTCTTCTTGAAAACAAAGTAATAATTTTTATTGCACATAAAACACCACAAATTAGTAATGTTAATCATAATTATAAATGAATTGAAAGTCGAACCCCAATTGAAATTGAAATTCAAACCCCAATTGAAATTGACAATTAAACGACAATTGAAATCAATAATGTGGATGTAGACATAGAAACACCAATTGAGAAAGAAACCCATTTGAATGATAATGAAATGAATGAACACTTTTAAATTAAAAGTGATGTGCTAGACAATCTGTGTGGTTTAGTTTCGTGGAGACAAATTAGGACACATGTGACTAGATTGTTTAGACAATTTTTTTATAATAATAAATTTGGGTTTCAATGTCAATTATTGTTACAACTAATTAAAATGACTAAAATGTGAAAAGTGATGAAGAGGTTAGACATTTATGTGAAATCCAAGAACAAGAATGAGTCTCTAAAACAAGTTGTATCAACTATTGCTAGTGCCTTTGACACAATTGGAAAGAAAATTCATTCTAAAGATAGGAATGCCGCACGATGAGAAATAACAACTTTAGTAAACAAAACTAATTCTGATAAAAGAATAATGACAAACTTAAGTGGATATTTTAATATTCATCGTAAAAATTTAGCAAGAACTATAAAGAGAAGATTTAACTTTGAAAGTGATCCAACAAACCATTTGTGGAGCTTTAGTAGCAGACTCCTGAGGTTTGGCATGAAACTTATTGATGATCTCAAAAATTAAGAGTTGGCTCAAAAATTTGTAATCCACATCCAAAACACCGTTTGGATATGACTCAAACTGAATTGTATAGTTTTTTCTTGGATGTTAATTGTTAGTAATAACTGGGGGGGGGGGGGGAATTAGTGGCCCAAAAAATATTCCAATAATCAACCCNAACTGGGGGGGGGGGGTGAATTAGTGGCCCAAAAAATATTCCAATAATCAACCCAAAAAATATTCCAATAATCAACCCAAAAACTTAGTACCACAATATAAAGCCTCTAGTTATCTTTAGTCCTATAAGATGAATGCCTTCAAATACTATTATCAAATTAATACTTCTCAGAATGCTTTGTAAAACCTTCTAATGTATGTTTACCGAATAACAGTCTGTTAATTTACCGAAAGACAGTAAATTATCTATACTGATCAACCCAGTTAAGTTATGTGTAATGAAAAACACTAAAGTAATGATTCATAAATACATTGACACATGAATTTTTAACGTGGAAACCTTGTTAAGGGAAAAACCACTTGGGACCGGTAACCCAAAATTTTCACTCTTCTGAAGTGAGCTTGGTGAAGAGCCAACCCTATTAAAGGCTATAAACACAATGTTATGTGTGACCTTGTTAGAGGATTTAAAAGTTTAGTCTGTCACTTGATATAGGGCATCTCTATGCTACCTTCCTTGATCAAACACTCACTTGGCCTATCAATAGGTATCTGGCATCTCATGCTATCTTCATGATCAAAATTTTTGATACTCCTTGGGATGTATCTCAATATAGAAAGGATCTTTAAATCTTGCTCAGTTAAGAGACTTTCTGAATCAATAGTTTAACTGAAATAGTATGACATGTTCACATATACAACTTAACCTTGTAGATTTTTAAATCTATTGTAATCTCATAAAATAATCTGATCAATATATCTCATTTTATACCTTTGCTCCACTTTGATTATGCTCAGTGATGCTATGCTCTATTGCTCAGTGTCTGCAAAAAACTTTAGCTCTTTCCTTAGCTTGATTGATCAGGACTGTATGAAGTTTCTCTTCATCAGTATCTCTTCAGCATCATCTTTTCATTCATTCACCCACACAATTCGTAATGAATTGAGTTGTCTCTTTATAGAAATGATATCACCGTTGTTAGGTTCTTGATTTTCTTGATCTTGGCATGATCCACAATTTTAGCCAATTATATTTAAAGCAAAACTCCTATTTTATCTCGCAAAGATCTTCTTTCCAACTATACAAAACTGCTTTAAATCCTTTACTTATCTCTGGCTTTATCTTGTCGATGAAAACAAAGATAACAACTGGTTAAGTCTATATTTAGCTTTGCCAGCTAGATATTTTGTCATTTCTAAACTCAAGTTAATTTTGGTGTTTAACTCTTTGATAGCCTCGATCAATACTCCAGTTCTCCTTAGGCTTCTCCGTCAGTTTACACTATGTTTATGGCTGTCGGTTATGCTTGTGATTCTTCTCATCAGTAATGCTCATCGGTGATCTTGCTTGGGCATCACTGTGAATTGACTGTCGATGATCTTTGTCTGTTGGGTTCCGCTAACCATTGATGTTTGAAGTCACATTGTGAATGCTTGTCTTTTATGCATTACTGAAAGCGAAATATTTCTCTCTTTGATTCTCTGAAGTCTTTGACACTTTGATTATAACCGATTAGATTATATCAAGTTGACATCAATGACAATACAATCTATTAACTGATTTAATGTCTTGCATTATCCTTCTGCATTTTGGTGATCAACTTAACATCTTCAAATATTCAATCAGTTACAGGTCATCAGTTAGGTGTTAAGTATTAGTATTAGTCAAAGATCTTTCGAAAAATGTAAACCAAGGTATGTAAGGATTAACAAGGAAAGAGTCACGTGTTGTTTTAAAACTCATGTTCAATTTTGTTATCATTATGATGTATTTCAATCTATACATTCTACCATGCGTACTAATGAAATATTGTAGAAATGTGGTATTAATATACCACCTCAAATTGTAAAGGAGTTTATATCAGGGGGTGATCCTACAATAGTGGGTTACACTTTTTTGGAGGAAGGAATCCCTCATGAAATCTGCAAGGGGGATGATTTAGTCAAGTACTTTCGATAGAAAGTACTTGATTGTTTCGATCGAAACATTCTTAGTTTCGATCGAAACTACCTTTTTTGCTTAGTTTCGATCGAAACTAACTTAGTTTCGATCGAAAATAACTAGTCAAAATTTTGCTATGGTTTTTACCCATATGCATGTTAAACTAAGAAATTAATTTCAATAGAAAGTAGTTTCAATCGAAACTAATTAGTTTCGATTGAAACTACTTTCTATCGAAACCCCCAAAATTGAGGCAATCTGCAAAGGCTAACAACAATATGCAGTTTTCATGGCTTCAGGGCTCAAGCACAGGGCTCAAATGGAAGAATAGGGAAACCTCCTTTTTCATCACACAAGTACTCTGAATGAGGTTTCTAACGAATATAGATTTGACAAATTTTGAATTAATTAGGTCTATGTATTTTGACGTGAATCAGATGTAGGTTTTTTATCGAATATAAACTTTCAGGTTTGACGTTCAATGAAAAATAGTAGAAAATAGAAAAAAAAATTTGAAAAATAACAGTGCCCTCCGGCTTCGAGTCTTCTTTCTATCAATTTTTTTTTTTGAATTTTGATAAATACACAACAAGTTATCAGCTACGCAGTTAAGGTATGTCAAAATTATGGTTGACTCTACTTCAAACATTCATAAAATATGCAATAATCATGATAATGTCTTCAAACCAATTGCATGCCCTCCATATGGATGTTACAAAACCAAATTTGAAAGAAGCGCATTGATATCTATTTTAGAAAAAAAGTTATGTTGTACAAAGTCATTGTACCTTTTTGAAAATGACGTTTTTAGCAACATAGCAGTTTTAGTGGGAGAAAAAAAAACCATTAAAATCAATTCAAAAAAAAAAAAAAAAATATTTAGAATCTAGATAGAAAATCCTAAAAGACTCTAGTTTACTTTATCTTTCGATTTCAAAAAGTTTAACGACAATATGCATCTGAATGTTAACGTTTTTCTCAAAATGTAGACTTCAATGTTCGTTTAGGCAAAAAAGTGTAACCCACTATTGTGGTATCACCCCGGGTTTATTTTGTAACCCACCTAATGAGATTTTTTTCCCCTTTTGAAAGCATGTGTTTTTGGTGTATGTGATGTATGTAGCAATCTTGCATTATTAGATGAATATTTGCATGAAAATATTTCAATTGATTTTGGACATCAATTAGTTGATGTAAAAAGATTTAAAACTATTGAGTATCCATTGAAGGATGGAAATGTTTGAAAATAGTGCGATCTAATTATTGCTAAAGTTAGTGTTCATGCATTTATGAATGAATTCAAAAGTAAGGTTGTACCTAAATATGTGAAACACTCTCAAAATGCTAGATGGCTTGATGGATAGTTTCACATATGAAAGAATACATTTCCAATTGGTAGTATACTTTTAGTCATTGACTTTGTAGAGAACTAAATGCTTGCATCACAAGATGAGATCCAATCATAATATTATAATTCAATGCAAGTAACAATTTTTGTTCATATTATCTATAGGCATGCACCTGATAGTACAGAAGAGGATTGAATTTTTTTGATAGAGTATCATTTCTATATGAGTGATAATAAATTACACTCATCAAAGTTTTTATAGTATTGCTTTAAGACCTTTTACGAGAATTTAAGGGAGAGAGAAATTCATATAACACAACATCTAATATGGTCAGATAATTGCAGAAGGAAATTAAAGAATGTTAGAATATTTTATTGGTTGAGTAGAACACTTAAGCAAATTAATATCCAACATATTTGGAGTTTTTTTTAGGTTGGATATGGTAAATGAGAACACAATGGTGCCGATGCATGTGTTAAGAGAGCCCTTTGCAGAGAGAAAATAAAATTTGAGGAAAAAGCAAAATTTAAAGATGCACGTGCAATTGTTGAATGGTGTAAAACACGTTTGTCTATAGGATCAAGTCAGAACTCTACAATCAGATATTTCTTCTAGCTAGCTGAAGAGAAGAATACCCTTTTAAGATATGCTTGTGATACAATCAATAGGTTAGCTAAATGACATTCATTTAGGAGTTCTAATTCTAACACTTGGACTATATGGACTAGGGAGCTTGCATGTTTTTGTCAATTTTGTGTTGCAGGTGAATGGGAAGAATGTGAGAATATGAGATGGGTTGAAGAATGGAAACATAAATCCTTAACACCTAGTGAGACACATGATCAAGATGATATACAAAATGAAGACCTAAATCATGCATTTGAATCATAAGATTATGATTGTGTTTCAGACCTCATACAACCTGGTAATTTAATTCAATTTCTCGTAAAAATTTAAATTATATTATCAATGTATGTCATATGATTTATTATTGTATTTTAATTAAAATTCTAATAAGTTTTATTTGTACATGTACTTAATTTTGTTTTGTAGGACACATGTATGTTGTTGTTGCACCCGAGGATAATGAAGAGTAGACTGAGTATTGGCTAGCTCAATGTGTAGAACCTAAGCAAAAGTTGATATGTCATGAAGTAGATGATGATGGTTTTCACTATCCAATTGGGTCTGTCATGGTTGTGTGTACATGGCTACACAAATACCTAACAAGAAGGAATGATTTGCCAGCTTTTGAAGACTACCAATTAGAAAAGAAGATTATACACTATTACCATTTGGTAGTGGCAACAAATATAAAATTGGAAAGATACAAAGGGAGACATGCTAATAAAATATTATGGACACTTTCAATGGAAGAGCATGAGGCAATCATAGATGCATTGCAGAAAAGAGAGGATGTTGATGGTACATTAGGTTGAATCAAATTTATACATGTAAGTTTTTGTTAAATTTTTAATTTTTATATGTAGTTCTATATGTAGATGTCTTCTTTCAAGTCTCATATGTAGAGATAATTACTTTAGTTTTCAGGTGTCAAGTATAACTGGACAACATAGATGTTAGTCAACTTGTGCATTTTACAACTTTTAGCTAATCAAAGTTGTAATACTAGGTGAGTGCAATTCATTTGTTTAACTTTTTGATCCTAGATTTAAATTTTAAGCATAAATGATAATTGACAAGTTAAATGAACTTTACATTTAAATACATATTTTATAACATTTCAACATTCATTTTTATAATGTAGGACCTCTAGAAGAACATAGACATGAACTATTTATGTTGTTCAATGCACACTTGTATTCGTCCAGTTTTGGTTTTATAAAACACATGAGTTCACTTTTATTCATCCAATTTTGTTTTAAATATAAATTCAATGCATTGTTGTATAGTCCTATGTTCACTAATAGATAATGATATAGTTATTTGTATATCCACATTTCATAGTTCAAATTAATATGTCATGGTTAGATAGATGATTTTTTTATAGTTAATCTTGAATTCAATATTAGTTACATCTATACTGTTTCATGCCAATTATATAATAAGTTATTTTATTAATGATAGTGTTAAAATCAATTTCTCTTGTCAATTACATGAATAGATAACTACTATTAATGATAAAATTACAATTGATATATAGATAAACTCATATATCTAGATTTAAACCACTATTTAAAAAAACCATGAAATATGATTTAAAAAGTCCATGAATAAGATAAATAACATATAAAGTCCTAGAATATTATGTATCATAATGCCCATCATATCAACTCATGATATATATAATCACACAACAATGTTCTAATCTAAAAACAAGTCCAAATAATATGATAACAAGTCCTGATAACGCAAGTCCAAATAACATGGTAATAAGTCCCAATAACATGTATAATGTGCGTGCCATCATAAAAGGTCCATCATATAATAACATAACAAGGTCTTAATTGGCTTTATTTATTTATTTAGAGAGAGAGAGAGAGAGAGAGAGAGAGAGAGAGAGAGAGAGAGTTTCTTGTTTCAATTGTGTCTAGGTTTACATTTTTGTTTTCTACCTAGGGTTTTAAGTTT